>JADDOH010006205.1:0-22644 GCA_016648135.1 Agrypnia vestita | reverse complement strand
TTATTCTGTGAAAATTGCGCTTTTGAATGCAATATTAACTAAAAATATTAACTAAAAATATTTCTAACATCTTGGGTTCACAGACGAAATTGACAATACCTACTGCCCTTTGCATTTACTAAGTATATTACCTAAATAGCCACAGCTATACCATCCTGTCCGTCAGGGACGAAACATAAAACACAGTTATATTCCTAAACGTGCTACCTCTTACGCGACAAAAATACCTATTGCAGTCGGGCTATGAATATGAACTATTTCCGCCTCATAATGGCGCCTGGAACCAATACTAAAAACCTCACTAGAAATAATAAATGCGACTAAATCTCGATAAATACAATATATACTATTCGTAATACGTCGTTGAATTGGCACATGATTCGTCTAATGAATGAAGGACCCCGTTGTGTATCGTAATAACTTCAAATTCTTTTATAGGAGCAGTGTGGAAACAATTGCATAATATTACGTAATAAAAACATCTAACGAACCTAAAATCTATACATTTATGTTACAATAAAATACGTTCACCAGAAGAATTCGTGTATTAGAAATAAAACATTTCCGTTTGGAACCAACCCAATAAAATCAATCGAACGGCATAAAGAGGAGAAATTCACATATTAAATAACACTGAAACTAATAATTTTAAACACTTTATATTAACATATTCTTACCTTGAATGGTGTCGTCTTAGACGTGTATGAACCTGTTCATATTAATTCCTGGGGAAAATAATACATATATTTGCTATCTACGAAATACCACATTTTTGAAGTGAAACTTCTTTATGAATAAATAGATAAGGTCTCGGGGATGGTTTGTTCGAAAGGATTCTACAACAGCCCGTGAGTTTATATGAAATAATAGTTTCTTTGAATGCTAAATTTTGGTTTTTAAACCCTCAGCATCTCTGCTGAGAGGGGTTGAGGCTCCGCGCCCGCCTAAACCCGGTGGCCGACTTCCTAAGTGACTAAACGGCCCCCCTTGTTCCTCCGGAACTTACTGCATCCCGAGACTCTATCTCTTCTTTACGAGATGTGATCCCGTGACGCCCCTATTTTAGGCTTATAATTGAGAAGGCCGTACTCTTTTGGTACGAGTTTCTGATGATGTGTGTTGTCTTGAGGCGCCTTTCTTTTAGGCCGGTGTTTGAAGAATCATGTACTCTTTTGGTACGAATTGATGACGACATTAGCCTCCTTTGCGGGCATAGTCAGCGATGTTACAAATTATTGTGCAATCTCATTATGCCTTTTCAGAATGGCGTCCCACGATTCTGCATCTTGCAACATTTACTTTGGACAATGTTAGAGTGTTAGTAACATATTTATAATATCCCAGCTATTCCATATGAGTGAATGATTATTATATTTATTCTGGCCCTGTCTTTCTTACAGAGGACGAAATAGAAGTTAACGTTTTCTATCAAGGTTTTACAGCATTCAAGCATGGAAATCCTTCCAAAGACAAAGGGAACCTTTTTGTTGGTTTAAGTAGTTTGCGCCAGATGAGGTTAGGTGGTCGGTTTATTGACGACCCCGAGCAACAAGGAGGACCCCGCCTTTAAGGGGCCCTGCAGGGGCTTGTGCGGGTTCCACGCCCAAGTGCCGGCAATCATCCACCCCTCAGCCAGCTAGGCTAACACAAACCAGATATCCCCAATCTTTAGTTAGATCTCCCCATTCTGTCCTTTACTCGTCATTCTGAAGCTACTTGTTAAGCCAGATGTACCGAGGTACTCAAATCATAAAGAGTTAGCTGAAGACCGGATTGCGCAATACTTATGCAATACAATTATTATAAGGCTACTAAGCGTTTCTTATAGAATTATGTGTATTCAATTGTTAGTACAAATAGTATGAAAATCCCCATACTTTTAAATATATTCGTTCGGAAGAATTTCTCGTACTATTTGGATTGATATCTGATTACTCAATAGATAACGCGTCGACAATTATTATGAATCTATTAAGCGCTGCTTATAGAGCTCCGCAAAATCAATTGTTAATACAAATGGTATGTAAATCCCCATGCATCAAAATATATTCGTTTGGGAGATATTCCCGTACGAATTAAACCAATATCACACAAGAAATCGTGATATTATTCACACATAATCTTAAATCTTCCCAAATTAAACACATTTCGATAGTGAAAATAGTTAACTGATAGATAATATAAATGTGTTCCTTAGCTGTTACACAGTGGCGGTATGATCCTCTCTGGTACTGGCGAGTGGTAGATTCCTCCACATGTCCGGCCAACAACTCCGTCCGCAAATGATGTTCTGGAACTGAGGGCTCTGTCAGAAGTCTCTCGGGCAGCGCTTCCGCTCGCAATTCTGGTCTCGAACTGAAGGGCTGAGTATATCGTGTTCGCTCCTTTTATAGTAACGATTGCACCATACCTCCGAAACCCACGCCAGTGCAGTGACTCATCCTATGCGCGATGACTTCACCGCCGGAGCCCACCATTGGCCGGATTCAGTCATCAGGATGGTCGCCACTGGCTCAACCCGCCGAAGGCAAAGTGCGCCTGTGATTGGTCCGTTCCTTTAAAACAATAGTAAAGCACCCGCTACACGCGAGACTTGCTGTTCCGATTCTGAAATAATAAAGGCTCGTTCGCACCTACTCACAAGGTCGAGTCTATTAGGCTTGTCATAAACAATATTAGTTTGACACAGATTTATATCTATGGTATAATAAAGATCTAAGAAATATTACTTGTATAGCTGAATATTCAATATTTTGTTAGCCTCTTGTAATACATAGAATCTTGAGAAGAAATATATCAGGCTTTTACTTTTAAACGATTCAAACCAGAAGAAATATATTCTTGATGTCCATACTTGGCTTTTTTGAATATTATTATTTTAAGATTTTCTAAATTTATTAAATCTATCTCTATGTCGACCATCACAGCTTCCCCCTTATTTAGAGAGAGGAATGATCTATCAGACCAAGCCTATCTGCTAAATAACCCAATAGGATAGTATATCTCGTGATACTTATCAAGAGTTTCTAAAATTCCTTTTAAAATAAATCGTTGTTCTTTCCTTTCCCCGCGTACTATATTTCTATTAGGGTAGAATTCCTTTTCAATGGAATCCTTTTTGCGTATTTAAAGCTACTGTAAACCATCTGTCTATCATTCAAATGAAAAGTGTACAACTAACATAAATATAAGATTTGAAAGCAAAAGGGACCGTATCTAATTTATTCAATTGACTGAAAAGGTTCGATTCTTCATAATCGATTGAATGCCTCAGTAATCTCATCATTGTGTCTGCTAACTACTCAAGCTCCATCCTGTTATCAACACTTAAAAGGAACACTCCTTCCCCCACTTTGTTATCCTCCTTGCTTCCCTTACAATGGTGCACTCCTAGTGTTCACCACCTCGCAACTCTATACTACTTTCCCCAGCATATACCCCCCTTCCCCCAGAATATACTCCCACTAACACTCCCCACATCCCCTTCAAGCTATTTAAACCAACTCAACCGAGTAAATATTATCTGTATATTTCTCCTATGAAATGCGAGCTACGATAAATTTGAATTTCCATAATTATGTTAACCTATGAATTAATGTACAACCTATTCATATGAACTTAACAACCAGCTTCCTAATATATAGAGCAAACCCTTCGATCTCAATATCTCCTGTACGCGAGTAAACATGATGACGATAATACTTGCTATCCACTCTAAAAAGAAAAGGTGCAGTCCGCCTCCAAATTTTCTAATGACTAGTCGCAAATGGACAAGTCCCTTCAATAACCGTTGGACGTCGTTTCAACTAACTGTCCAGCTAACCCTCAAGAGAGATGCCCAAAGACGATGCATATTTGTTAAAGAAGTAGAGCTTCAACCATAACCCAGTTGTCAAGAAGGTTTCCAATAACTATTCCTTGCTATCCTATCATGATGTACCCCGACAAGTGTTCACCATCTTGTAACACAATTCTTATTCCCCCTTCCCCCAAACTATACACCCCCTTCCCCAAACTATACACACCCTTCCCCCAAACTATACACACCCTTCCCCCAAACTATACACCCCCTTCTATTTCTAACTCGTATCGTCCTGTTTTAACCGAGTGAATGGTCAACCGCATATTCCTACTATGATTGCAAACCGCGACAAAATGAACTCTAGTACCCCACCTGTGTCATGAACCTTATGCATATGCGCAGTACATTTCCTTTTATGTAGAATCAACCTATTGTCCCCAATATTCTACGTATACTGTAATGACTGCCACAATTTATTGTTGGTGTAATATGATGAAGAAGAGGAAGAAGAAGCCGCAAAAGTAGTGGATGACAGCAGAAGAAGAAGAAAATGAATCCATCGAAAGGCATAAGATAAAGAAGGAAAGTCACAACCGAGTGTAGTAGTAGATAAAGACGAAGAAGAAGTAGTCGAAAGATATAAAATTAGAAGACGCGAATGTAGCAGTAGGCAAAGAACAAAAGAAGACGAAGAAAAGACGTAGAAAACAGTCGAAAATTATAAGATATACGGAAGAAGACGACATGAATGTAGTTATAGGAAAAGAAGAAGAAGAAGAAAGAAAAGAGAAGAAAGAAGAAGAAAAGAAGAAGAAGAAGAAAGTAGAGAAGTAGTCGTAAGATATACCATAAGACGAAAAGTAGTTGCAACGTATTGTAATAATTGCTATTTATAGAAGAGAAGCATAAACGGTATGTATTCAAAGAAGAAGAAGACTAGAGTGAACATAACCAATAAAGAAAACCTTCGTACCGAAGAAGAAGAAGACGCTGTTGAAGTCAATATAACAAAAAGGGGGAAAGAAAATATATATATATATATATCTATAAATATAACCGATAGCATATACGAATAGGAAGAAGACGAAGAAGAAGAAGAGGAAGAAAAGGGTAGGAACAACCTCTTCGATAATTGTAGAACGTAAAAGTATATATAACTATTATCCGTCTCAATTAACTTTCCAGCCAACCCTCAAGAGTGATATCTAAAGACGACGCATGTTTGTAGAAGAAGTGGATCCAGATGTCTAGAATAGTTTCCCATAGCTATTCCCTACTAACCTGTCTTCCCCCAGATTTTTAAGCGTTTGTCAAATAATCAGGCGCAAATCCTCCGTATAACTGTAATATTGTTCCTCCCAAAACTTATTGAAAACCTAAAACAACTTCTACTTATATGTATTCATCCCCATATTTCCCCCCGCTAATGAAAGAATCTCAAGTATATTCAACATTATAAAATTTTAAAGTTTTCCTTTAACAACGCGAACATGTTTAACGAAGTACACTGTTACAAATCAGAAGAGGTAAACCCTAATATCTGTACTAGCTGTAGTAGTCATCACCAACACTGATATCCACAGAAGATGTATGTGTGTAACTGAATCAAGAATTCCTAACGTATAATTCGGTTTGCTATACGACTGGAATCTATTCAAGATCCAAACGACTAATCTTCCTACCCTAATCTAAAAGTAATGGTCACGACGACGCATGAAGGTGAATGAAGCTAATGATTTCGTTATGCTACTACTATTTAATCTACTAAAAATCTATTTTCAATTTTTTTTTTTTTCAAAATGTTCCAGAAGAATTCAAAAGCTCTCCTGAAAAATTTCTTTTTTATTTTATTTTATCACTATTCAAAAGGATTTCTACATACACCCAATGTATAGTAAAAACAATAAATGCTTTATCAATCATAGCGTTACGATTTCTCAAAACTTGAAGAAACTCACATATCGTTAATTCCGGATTTACTTTTGTATTATTTCCAAGAAGATTGCGCCTAAAACTAAAACAATCCTTATATAGATACGTACGAAATTTGAAGTAGTGAGATGTTTATTTCTACTCTGCCTATAAATAAGCTATATCAACGTATATTGTAATATAATATTTATTAATGAAGATAAAACAATTTCAATTAACGTTGCAATGAAGCGAAACAAAGGAATATATATAAAAAAAAACAAGTCCAATTTTTAATTATTCGTTACTAAGAGTATATATATATTGCGCTCTCTATTACCGCTTCCTATAGACTAATACTAGCGAAGGCTCAAAACTTTCTCTGATTTCCGCTAGATGGCGGTAGTATGACCATTTTAATTCATATGCCAGGCCGTCTTGTAAATAAAAATGGAAGCAATTTTATTCTTGTAATTCAAATCAAAATAATTTTAGATCAAAACAAGAAACTCAAATAATTATTTCGTGCAACAATACGCGTCTGTGTTTATATTACGAACAAGTCTATCAATCCTGCATACAACAAAGAAATTATAATTAGTTTGAATAACCAGAACCGTATATAACTGTGTATAACAATTAAGAACACATTTAGATAATTAGAATAATTAAGAACCATAATAAATCAATGAAGGAAATTATTATTTTTTTTCAATTAATTCAGCAACATTGTAGATTGACATTTTATTTTTTTAGGACAATTTTTAATATAACACCTTGACGATAAAAAGGTATCTCCGAAACATGCACGTGAAAGTTATCAAATAATATAAGTAGATTTGTAAGAATACTATAATCAATAAATTTTTTGTGTAATTATTATCTGTAAAAATTTAGCTGAATTTAAAGATCTTTTTTTTTCAAATATAGAAACCCTTTTTAATATCCATAAGACAAATATATAACAAGTGTGGATTTATTTAATTTACATTAACCTTAATTTAATTAAGATTAATTTATATTAATTTTTAATTATGAAACCAGACGCATAATTATTAAAATATTTTTCGCATTTGTATCATAATTGTACATAACCGAAAGAGAAAAGTAAATATTATAAAACATCGGATTTATAATTTTTTTTATAAAATAAAATATATATCAAATGTTCACATGGCAAAATCCGTTTAATATAATTCTTGTGTACCCCGTATACTAAAAGTTTTCGGTTTTATATCTTCTTTTCTTTTAGATTCATATATTCTCGTGTTTATATTTTCTACTAAATTGTTATCCGGTTTTTTTATATTTATTTTTACTTTTATATTTTTCTGCTATTATTATTAATTACTATTGCATAACTCGTAAGCGAAAATATTTGCCACTGAACAGATTTTATCTAGCGTTGGTTAATTATTAGTTTATATTAATATAAGAAATTAAATTAAAACCGAATTTTAAGCTATCATAAACCCTCCGTGGCGCGCGCTGAAATCTGTCGCGGTGATCTGCCCGTAATACAGGTGTATATTTTTGCATTTCGGGCGCCGTGCGAATCCGTTCGGCGTAGCTAACTGTCTTTTCGTACTAGCCCGAGCGCGAAGGTCGAACTTGTTAAACCTTAAACCCTCAAACGTCTCGGGTCTATTCACGAACTCACGCGGTCGGGCGAAACATGACCCGGAGGGTACTGTATGGGGAGCCGTGTCGTCGCGCGTTCTCCCATTACACAGCGCTCGCAAACCCGGCGGCTTTGGCCGTGTTCGGTGGTACATTTGCGAAACACAAACACAAACGCAATAATTAAAACCATTCAAATGTGAATCGTTTGAATCTCAACTACATATTTGTTACACTGCGATTCGCAAATCCCGATGGCCTAGGCCGTGACAGTGGCATACTTGCGAGAAAACAAATGCAATAATTAAAACCTTTCAAACGTGAATCGTTTGAATCCTAACTACATATTTGTTATACTGCGATCCGCAAATCCCGATGGTCTTTTTTAGATTGTGACGGTGGCTTACTTGTGAGATCGCATTCAAACAATTATTAAAATATTTTTCAAATGTGAATCATTTGAATTCAAACCACATAAAATGAATGAGATATGAAATAAATCACATATTCTATAAAATGGAGCAATACTTTTACAAAGAAACAGGCATTCCAAAATCGAACTAATATATCACAAGGACCAAAATTACTACAATAATTTTCGTTCACAAAATATTAAATAATAAAAATGCCAACTATCTATATGACAAACAACCTAAAGAAATTTCTAATACCTAGTATCACGTTTGTCTACAAATCTCAGTACGTGGTTCACATAAATGCTTAATCTTTTTTCTTTGATGTCACGGACCGTGGTCCGCAATTGTTTAAATAAAACCGCTTTTATAATCAAATATTTTCTTTCATTTATAATATTAACTAAACCAAAATGATTTTATTACTATGCAAATGAGTCCAACGAATACGCTCCTGTCTGGTCACCGGCACCACTGTGATGACCCAGGTAGATAGTAGGGCACCGGGTCTTGAAACATTTAATAATAATTTAGTATAGCTCCTGGTCCGGCACCAGAGTTAGACATCCCATGGGGTGTGTGTTGAATATATAAGGCGAAGCAAATCTATAATACAAATCATTCCATTGCAAATCAATGTAAATCATATTCTTTTCACGGCTAACGATGTAAGATGACCCTAATGTGGGTCCTACTAAATAATGAAGGTTAGTAAGTAGCAAACCGTCGCGTTCAAAATACAATATATTGGATTATCAAATATTTCATTATTCTTATATGTGAGCGCGCGACGCTCTGCATAACGACTGCAAATTGCGTTGTAACTACATAATGATCGTGAGATAAATTATATTCTTCTATGAAATATTATAATATAATGTATTCTATACAATATTAATACTCTGCCTGTGCTAACTATACATTGAACTAAAATATATATTATTAACTGGAAATAATTCTATTATTAACTGAAAACATTTATTCTGTGAAAATTGCGCTTTTGAATGCAATATTAACTAAAAATATTAACTAAAAATATTTCTAACATCTTGGGTTCGCAGACGAAATCGATAATACCTAATGCCCTTTGCATTTACTAAGTATATTACCTAAATAGCCACAGCTATACCATCCTGTCCGTCAGGGACGAAACATAAAACACAGTTATATTCCTAAAAGTGCTACCTCTTACGCGACAAAAATACCTATTGCAGTCGGGCTATGAATATGAACTATTTCCGCCTCATAATGGCGCCTGGAACCAATACTAAAAACCTCACTAGAAATAATAAATGCGACTAAATCTCGATAAATACAATATATACTATTCGTAATACGTCGTTGAATTGGCACATGATTCGTCTAATGGATGAAGGACCCCGTTGTGTATCGTAATAACTTCAAATTCTTTTATAGGAGCAGTGTGGAAACAATTGCATAATATTACGTAATAAAAACATCTAACGAACCTAATAATCGATACATTTATGTTACAATAAAATACATACACTAGAAAGAATTCGTGTATTAGAAATAAAACATTTCCGTTTGGAAACAACCCAATAAAATCAATCGAACGGCATAAAGAGGAGGAATTCACATATTAAATAACACTGAAACTAATAATTTTAAACACTTTATATTAACATATTCTTACCTTGAATGGTGTCGTCTTAGACGTGTATGAACCTGTTCATATTAATTCCTGGGGAAAATAATACATATATTTGCTATCTACGAAATAAGACATTTTTGAAGCGAAACTTCTTTATAAATAAGTAGATAAGGTCTCGGGGATGGTTTGTTCGAAAGGATTCTACAACAGCCCGTGAGTTTATATGAAATAATAGTTTATTTGAATGCTAAATTTTGGTTTTTTAAACCCTCAGCATCTCTGCTGAGAGGGGTAGAGGCTCCGCGCCCGCCTAAACCCGGTGACCGACTTCCTAAGTGACTAAACGGCCCCCCTTGGTCCTCCGGAACTTACTGCATCCCGAGACTCTATCTCTTCTTTACGAGATGTGATCCCGTGACGCCCTCTCTTTTAGGCTTATAATTGAGAAGGCCGTACTCTTTTGGTACGAGTTTCTGATGATGTGTGTTGTCTTGAGGCGCCTTTCTTTTAGGCCGGTGTTTGAAGAATCATGTACTCTTTTGGTACGAATTGATGACGACATTAGCCTCCTTTGCGGGCATAGTCAGCGATGTTACAAATTATTGTGCAATCTCATTATGCCTTTTCAGAGCGGCGTCCCACGATTCTGCATCTTGCAACATTTACTTTGGACAAATGTTAGAGTGTTAGTAACATATTTATAATATCCCAGCTATTCCATATGAGTGAATGATTTTTATATTTATTCTGGCCCTGTCTTTCTTACAGAGGACGAAATAGAAGTTAACGTTTTCTATCAAGGTTTTACAGCATTCAAGCATGGAAATCCTTCCAAAGACATAGGGAACCTTGTTTGTTGGTTTAAGTAGTTTGCGCCAGATGAGGTTAGGTGGTCGGTTTATTGACGACCCCGAGCAACAAGGAGGACCCCGCCTTTAAGGGGCCCTGCAGGGGCTTGTGCGGGTTCCACGCCCAAGTGCCGGCAATCATCCACCCCTCAGCCAGCTAGGCTAACACAAACCAGATATCCCCAATCTTTAGTTAGATCTCCCCATTCTGTCCTTTACTCGTCATTCTGAAGCCACTTATTAAGCTGAATATACCGAGGTACTCGATTCATAAAGAGTTAGTTGTAGACCGAGTGTAATGATTGCGCAATACCTACGCAATACAGTAATTATTATAATGCTACTAAGTAATTCATATATAAATCCGTGTATTCAATTTTAGTACAAATAGTATGAAAATCCCCATACTTTAAAATATATTCGTTCGGAAGAATTTCTCGTACGATTTGGATTGATATCTGGTTATGCAATACATAACGCGTCGACAATATTATGAATCTATTAAGCACTGCTTATAGAGCTCCGTAAAATCAATTGTTAATACAAATGGTATGAAAATCCCCATGCATCAAAATATATTCGTTTGGGAGATATTCCCGTACGAATTGAGCCAAGATCACACAAGAAATCGTGATATTAATTAAACATTATTGCTCCGATTTTAAATCTTCCCAAAATAAATACATTTCAATAGTGAAAATAATTAATCGATAGATAATATAAATGTGTTCCTTAGCTGTTACACAGTGGCGGTATAATCCTCTCTGGTACTGACGAATGGTAGATTCCTCCACACGTCCGGGCAGCAACTCCGTCCGCAAATGCTGTTCTGGAACTCAGGGCTCCGTCGGTAGTCTGTCGGGCAGCGCTCCCGCTCGCAAGTCTGGTCTCGAACTGAAGGCAGAGTACATCGTGTTCGCTCCTTTTATAGTAACGATTTCACCATACCTCTGAAATCCACGCTAGTGCAGTGACTCATCCTATGCGCGATGACCTCACCGCCGGCGCTCGCCATTGGCCGGATTCAGCCATCAGGACGGTCGCCTCCGGCTCAACCCGTCGAAAGGTAACGCGTGCCTGTGATTGGTCCGTTTCGTTAAAATAAGAGTAAAGCACTCGCTACACGCGAGACTTGCTGTTCCGTTTCATAAATAATAAAGGCTCGTTCGCACCTACTCACAAGGTCGAGTCTATTAGGATTGGCAAACAATATTAATTTAACACAGAATTATATCTATGGTATAATAAAAACCCTAAGAAATATTACTTGTATAGCCGAATATTCAATATTTTGTTAGCCTCTTGTAATACATGGAATCTTGAGAAGAAATATATCAGGCTTTTACTTTTAAACGATTCAAACCAGAAGAAATATATTTTTGATGTCCATACTTGGCTTTTTGAATATTATTATTTTAAGATTTTCTAAATTTATTAAATCTATCTCTATGTCGACCATCACAATACTAATGTATTATCGATGTAATCGAGTTACGATGGACCCAAAAAGCATATATTTTCAATTTTTAAGGAGAGAAGAAAACAAATTTTTCAACAAAACAAAACAAGATTGAATATTGATTATAAGCTAACTAATTATACTTGTCTATCGGCTGATGCATCGTTGTTTTAATTATCTTCGAATTCCTTAGATTCAGATAAGGATATTAAATTTAGTTTTAGTTTCACCTTTTACATTATCTCACTTCCTATAGTTTTTGGGAAATTTTTTCTTTACATTACCGTTAGATTCGTTTTTCTGAATAAAACTGGGTATTCAACTCACAAAGAATATTTGTAGACTGTTTTGTGTTGTTAAAAAAATATATATATATTCTTTTTAAATAGAGATGCGGACACGGAATACGTGTCACATCTGCTATGAAAATAGGACCAACTTGCTGGTCTGGAGTGAGATTCGAACCCGCGACCTTTGGATCAAGAGGCGAGAGTCCTAACTACAAGAACAATAAGCTACTCATATTATTTTCACATTTTTAATTTGAAAAATTGTATATACCTACATTTAGAAAAAATGTTATTTTTTATTTTGTAAACAAGTTTGTACAACTACATAATCACATACAGGGTGTCCCATAGCTAGGAGCATAAACTTTACAGGTGGATTCCTGCCTTGAATGGTGGATTCCTGCCTGCAATCGTAAATGTTCAAGCAACCATGACCTAATATCAATTTCAATATAATATCATCCTAATATAATATCAATTTTTTGTGAAACGCATTTCTCCTTGAGGACATTTTCAATCCCATTTTTAACAAATCGTTTTTATATGAAAACTATTGAAAGCAAGAGCTATATAATTTTAAGAAGTGAAAATGGTTATTGTTTATATTTCACTATTGATATAACGGATGAGGCTGTCTTCAGCACATATCCCAGTCAATATAAAGAGACAATAAACAGCTTACACAATTTCCCAATAATTGAAATTTGGTACAGATATATTTGTAAAATAAAATGTAAAAATACAATCTTTGTAGGTACTCAATTTACTTGTCAAAATTAATATTCTTCTTAATTTTTTTTTCATAAACAGTTATCAAAATGCTCTAAAATATGAAATTTGCCACGAAGAAAAATGGATATTCTGCTGGATGCTGCAAGATTTGCGTGTATTTTTTTCCACTCAAACACCAATACTTCGATTAAAATATAGCTAGATATCCTTGATCCTCTTTCTATTATCAGTTTGCGTCTTTGTTCTTTAACATTTTGAACTAACGCTGCACTGTTCGTTCAGAAGTAGTTCCTTCAATCTATCTTTGGTTAACATCACGCGCTGTTTGATTCATGTTATATTTATATGTTCAATCTCATTTCTGAAGAATATTGTAATAGAATTAATGAATAAACAAAGTATATTTTCACAACGAACATTTGGAATGTTAAGTTGGCCCTTATTTCCGTAAGTAATCTGTTGATATATTATTATAAGTACTGATATGTACTTATGTTAAAGATCTTCTGAGTTGTATAATGAAGAGGTACTGTGACGCACGGATAAATCAAGAGAACTAATAACAACTATCAAACAAGGTAAAGTTGCAAACTTTGGAAACATTCTCCGCAATGAGAAATATGATATCTTACAACTCATTATGCAAGAGAAGATACAAGGGGCGGGGCGTAGTTACAAAGAGATTTTTTTGATTACGTCAGAAAGTGGTTGAGTGTCCAAAACGTCAGTTATCTTATACGAAATATGTATAAGATCGGCATTCTACGAGTACTACGTGGTCTAAGTGATCACTTTACACAATACAATGTTCACCAATTCTATCATGTAAATTTTTTATTTATTTTGTTGGTTACTACCACATTGTTTATATTATACTATTAAATGTATATCTGGTTTCTAATAAAATGATGTCTATGTTTTTCATACTGTTTTCTTTTAAAACGTTTATATAACTAGTATTTTTATACCGATTCTTTAAAGCTGTGGTTTTGAGTGTTGGAAAACATTAAAATATTAAGTGGTTTCTTTAGAATAGGCCTATTAGTGTGAAATCGCCAAAATTTCTTCCTGTAAATAATTTCTATAAACAAATAAAAAAATGGAGTTGTCGAAGAAACCCGTTTGTCTACCAACATATTATGTAATATGCTACCGACATATTATGTAATGTGCCAGATCTGAGATGCAAACTCTAGATGACTACTTAAGTATATCTATAGGTGGGTTATAGAGATTCCTGACATGGCCATCCTCCATTCTAATTAGCATAATTTTGATGATAGCTCTCAGTAAATTTGTGTAGGTCATTAGGACAAGTATTCATTCATTACCTACATATTCATGTATAATTCAGTTGAATACTGTTATTTTACACACATTATCATATATGTTTTGATTATCATATCTAATTATATTATTGATCAACTGCCCATTTAAATAAGTATTTTTTTTATGTGAGCCAGAATTCAGAGAAATATAAAATATGTACATTTCGTCATATACACTAAATTAAAGGATTACAGTCTCTAGCCTTACGAAGAAATGTAAATTTATTACAAACTTTGTTGTCTTACTTACTCACTATCACGCTGTTTCCTTCATGGATAACAAGGTGGGTAATAGTTTTTTTTATTTCTATCCGGCACAGCATGTAAAGGGCACATAATGTAAAACGATTTTTACATTTCAGATGACACGCCTTCGACATCGCTTTCACTCGTTTATATTGCACAGTATGAGTGGAAGTTCTGATCTATATTTCTTAAAAAAAATTACCATGACAATGTTACAACAATCACACACTTGCAATGAAGACACATTGTCCATGTATCCTTGTCCATGTATTGAAGAAAACAGCGTTTATTTGTTGGAACCCTAATTGGAATTCACCTTAAAAAATTCTAATAATCAATATCAATCCGAAGCAGTTAGATTTATCAGAATGTAATAATATTCAGCAGATACTATTTTGAAACAGTTCAGCACCTTTTCATCGCTGTCTATTAAAGAAGAAAAAAAATTGGAGGTTTGTATACTCATGTACGCGCGACAGAAGTTATACTTTTTTGGCGTGATTGTGACAATTGATATCAACATACAGGTTAAAAATGTATATTAATACAATAATACGATATCTTTGGAGATGATAAATATAATTGATAATCATAAAATGCAGTAAAATTATTAATATTTATTTTTGAAGCGGTATAAATGTAACAATTGATTTGCGATTCGAAGCGATCACTTAAGTCAGCCGTACGATAGGTCGTAAGCCACATGTACACCCAAAAAACTTCTATACCTACTTTCCCATAAAAATACAGTTTCGTCTCTGTGAGACATCTATAATATACATTGATTGATTAATGATGTTCCTGTGACAAAAATCCAGCACTGTTCTGAAAAATTTGAACATACTCAAAATATTCTGAATGAAAATACTGGTGAAAAGGAATTTAATAAAATTTGAAATAATATTTCTGGTATATCCTAGTGTAATGCTAGTAATTTGGATGAATTTTATTTCACAGATAAAGACTACTTCTATCAAATTCCATAATCAACTATAGATGTCTCATTAACGACATCTGTGGGCATTTAAGGGGAATGAAAAAGTTTTGGTGCAGGCCACGTGGAGGATGGTTGCAACTCATATGTGAAACGTGGCGCATAATTTATATATATATATATACAGTGAATGTACTACCTACTCAATCCATCTATCTCCAGGTTGATATTTTTTTCTACTAACAAGCCGGACCGTGCTACTCCGCACCTGTCGTAAAAACCGTAGCGAAGCGGCACGGTCGCTAGATCAAAGCTATTGACTGTCCCAACCTATAGATACGTCTTTTTTAGCAATAAACTTAACATACATATAACAATTAATAGCAGATATGCCACCATAAACAGATACATATTAAAAAAAAAATAATACGAATACCAATAAAACAAAGAAAAAGCAACCAAAGTAAAGAAAAAATGTATAAAACATGGATACATATTTAACAGAAGACGAATCCGACAGGAGGCGGCAGTGGATGGCTCATGTCAGAATGACAACCCCGTAATTGGGAAAATTAAACAACACAAAAAAAAAACACATTGCGATATCCGTCTAGGAAGGCACAGGACCGGCAGATAATCACTCAGTGCAAGAGCAACATATTAATACAACATGAACAGAACATAGAATCAACTAGAACCCCTCAGAATTTCCCAACGAGTCACCCCACACGAGTGAACTGTCTGAAGCATCCGAAATTCGTCGCATTCATTACGAGGACATCGTTACATGGTCGTTCTTCTTCATTTATCCGAAAGTCAGTCAAGCCTTCAAGCATATCTACTTTTGCATCATTCATAATCGCACAATCCCAGCGGATATGTTCCGCCGTCTGAGCCACCCGACCACAAGTACATCTAGGGTCAGCAGCGAGTCCTAAATTAAACAACTTCGACCTGAACTCCCCGTGGCCAGGTAGGCGAGAGATTGCTCTCAAGCCTATTGCGTGTCACCGTTTCAAGCACCTTCCCAAAAACGGGAAGGAGCGTGATTGGGCAATACGCACCTGGGTCTGACGTTGGTTTATTGTTCCCCTTAGGTATGACACAGAGTGCGCCTTTCTTCCATATAGTGAGAAAATGCCCCAATCTCGTACACTCTATTACAAACACTACTTCATCTCTCGCAAATTTCCATACATTCTTCGCAATCACTCCTGTAATCCTGTTCATCCCGGGAGCCTTTGTAGGACCAATATTTATGAAAACATTCTCGAGCTCCGCCACCGTTATTTGTGGTGGCACACGCTCCTCCAAAATCATTGAACTGGTCGGGAGACGGGCCAGTGTTCGGATTAACCTATGATGGTCCGTGTCTCCATCCATCCGCTCCAGGGGAACGAGTTTGCCTAAGAACCGGTAAGGGCAGAAGAAAGATCAGTAGTCATCCTCTCTCCGATAAGAATCCCGGAGAGAAGGGTAAAAGCACTCTTTCCCCCACCCTTGATGCGTCCTGTCACTTTCCATGGGTCAGCGTTACCCACATCTGTGACCCACCTTCTCCACGAGACTCGCTTCACCTCACGAATCCCCGCCGAGTAGGCGCATCTTGCAGCGCGGAGTTCCCCTTGTAAAGTCAGCTGCTCCGCAAGAGAAGCTGAACCCCGAGGGATAACTCCGCACCTCCGATAAGCCCGTTGGTAGGCACCCCGAAGCAAGGCGAGCTCTCTGGTCCACCAACAGGCTTTAAAAGGCCTGCCGGGTCGGGTGCGCCCATGAGCCAGGTCCGCCAACATATTTAAACAACTTCCAAAAATTAGTAGACATGGTATATTCTATCATGGGTGGAAATGGCGAACGCTACATTGTGTAAAGTGATCAATTAAGCCAGCCGTACGATAGGTCGTAAGCCCTATGTACACCCAAAAAGACTTCTGTACCTACTTTCAAATAAGAATACAGTTTCGTCTCTGTGAGACATCCATAATATACATTGATTAAATAAAATTACTCCCAGGAAATACACCTTAACCTGATATAGTTTTGTATATAAATGTTATCAATATTTAAATAAATTTTACTCTCAGGAATACTCTTTAACGTGATATAGTTTTGGATATAAATGTTTTCAATAAATTTATTTAAATAAATAATACTCCCAGGGAACTTTTTAACGTGAGATCGTTTTGATAGAAATGTAATCAATAAATTTAAAATATATACATTGTGTTTTACGTCCTTATTTGAAGCGTTGTGAATAGAACTCGAAGAGAGATATAAACGAGATGAATCCATAAAACGGCGATCTTGTCGAGACTTATAAGAATATTTTCTCTCTCGTCGGAATTCCAACTGATGGCGCTTCCGTATCCGGAGTTACTTTTAAGAAAGTGCATTTCTATGTCTCAGTCGCAAATGCATTCTGCAGTTTTAAAGAAATTACTGTCACATTGCAGTTTAAATTCTCGAAAAGGCGACAAATTTTTGATGAATAGAAAGCGTTGGGGTTCATAAATGAATTACTGATTTATTTTGCCATCAATTTTATCACTACAGTTCTTTTTAAATATTCAGCTTTACTAATGCACTACTTCATAATTAAATTTTAAACTCTGTCCTTCCCATTGAAATGAAAATGAATTGCTTAAAAAATGTATTTAAAAAAATATATGGAAGTTAAAATGTCATTCTCAAAATTTTGATATAATGTGTGGTAAAATCACCATAAAGATGATCAGGATACTAAGAGAACAGAATACAGAAAGAACAATAATCATTGGGTAATCCCAAATGAGTGGTGACCCTGTAAAGAATGTTGGCCCAGGACAGAGACGCCCGGCGTATTATTGGAGAAGTAATCATATGAGACCTGTCATTTTAATTTAAATTTACTCTCATTTTTATTTAAAATCATCAGACGGGTTGTGATTGATTGATCGGGAATCAAATGGACTTGTTTGAAATTGGAATTTTCAATGGATAAATCAAATTCTGTAATTCATTTATATTTTGTATTTTTTATGGAATTTAGTATTGGAAATAATTTGTACTACCCAAACAACAAAATTTATCTTTTGTTTCGAACACCATTATTTCTACTGTCTGTATTCTGGCTGTCTAAAATCTAATTTTTGAACATGATATGCTACTAGAATACTGTATGTATACACCTATAAAATCAATGTTTGTCTGTCTGCTCTCTATATAAATCTACACTGTTTGTCCGATCTGACCAAATTTTGCATACTTATTATTTAATACCGGGCGGGTAACATAGGTGACATTTTACCCTCCCCCTTTATCACTCTCCCTCCTACTTTTTTATATTATTTATTTTACATTCAGGAATCCAATCCAGGATTTTTTTTTTTCCTAAAATAAGACATAAATCACTTCGTTTTCGATATTAAATCAAGAGAACAATGTTCTTTTCTCAAGGATTCTTTATGAATGTAGATTGTATATCTAAAAAAGTATCTGTTTGTCTAGTAGTAGTTAGTATTTGTCTAGATATAGATTTTATATCTAATAAAGTGGTGAAAACGAAGTGATTTGTGATTTATTTTTATAAAAATGTCACCACAAAGTTCAAACATTCATTCAGAAGAAAAAATATTCTTCGAACAATTAATATATTTTCCATTCCAGGAAATGTATATTTTCCAATCAACTCTGCACCGTTTGTCCGATCTGACCCAAATTTTGCATTTTTATTCTTTAGGACCGAGTGGAATACATAGACCAAATTTCCTTCCCTATATTTCCCATCCATCCCAGCCTAGATTAAATGGAAACATTGTTTTTATTAGAGACTGCAAAACAATGCAATATTTGTGTCGCCCCACAATCTAATTTTAAATAAATCCCAAACCCGGACAACATCGGTACGGTTAGATAGTGATGTATAATCTGTCAACATATATTAATGTGCATGCACACTTTATTAAAAATGCTAATCTGTACCTTTAAAACTTAATGCCTGTCTCTCTATTTTGACCCAAATTTTGCGTACTTATTCTTAGGACCTTGTGGAATATATAAGCGCCATCTCTCCTCACCTCCTTTACACCATTCTCCCTAGATATAAATGTAAAAATATAATGTACGTTCTCCAAATTAATTTAAATTCTTTTAATTCATTATTGTAAAATGATACCATTTCCCCTCCTCTCAACAATTCCTCTCCTCCTTCCCTAACCTAATGAATATTAAATTAAAAGAAATAAACTTCAATAAATTTTGTTCCGTAATAATTATTGTTTATCCAGAAGTCAATTTTGTTGTAGCCTGAATGAGTACCATTTGAGGGATATTATTATTCTATGGATTTTTTTGATTTTAAGAGGGATGTTATTGTACGTCAATGCTCTAAATGTTTACCTTTTTTGTTTATGTTTTTCTTAACACAAAAAATTAATCATTGTTTTTTTTTGCAATAATTGTTTTCTCTTTCTTAGTAATACGAAATCTTTATCCATTTAATTTCTTTGATCTTTGATAAATGTTGTGGAACATATAAGTGAAGATGAAACACATAATTTTTATTTCAAATTTTTCTTTATACCTAATAGAATCTAGATTATTATATCGATTGGTTGTGTTCTAAAAATAAAATACAACCATGCTCATGAACAATCGAACAGATTTGAACCAAGCACTTCTTAGTTGCATTTTACAACCCTGAAGCAAATATAGTCACTCCACACTATTTTCCCGGACATCTCATTATCCTCCTGCCCAGGTTAAATGGAAAAATTGAATTATGTAGAGGCTTAAAACAATATCACCTTCCCCTACAAACTTATTTTTAATTTTTTGATTGTTTGGTATTTTATAAATAACTGTATGTAGGTAATTTGGTATTATTGCAGGACTATTTTGTGTATCTTTATTGTGGTAACATCTTGGCCCACCCCTTAAAAATTTGTACTAAATTAATTTGAGTAAAACATATTTTATTCGGTAAACGTCAAATTTACGTTCATCTGGATGATGCGATTCGCCTTATTGATGCATTGGAGTACAATGCTCAATCTTAAGGGAGCGTCCACAAACCATGGCTTGATCAAAGGAGGGAGGAATTAGGTAGAATGCCATGCTGGCCTACGTTAAGGAAAGCTACGTTGAAATTCTTGATTTTTTATACACATCGTTACGTAGCCCCTTGTTATAAAATAAATACCTGTCTCATTCATTTCATACTCAATGATGTAAAAGTAGTTCTAGTAAGAAAAAATAACACAAAATATCTTCTGAAAATGGCTGGGGGGGGGGGTGGGGTGGTAAAGGGGGTCGAGGTAAAAGCCACGTTAGGACTGCATGGAGGTTCAAAAGAGTTCAAAATGAAACCAAGTGGTTTATGGACGCTCCTTAACATGAGCACATCGACTGAGAGAGGAAATTCCTATGTTGCAACTCACATTTTTAAAAATTAAAATATTCCCTTTCACGTTCCGGTAGGTAGGTAAAAAGCCCCACTGTGAAATTAGTATCTACGAAATACGATAAAAATTAAATAAAAAAAAAAAACCTCCTGGTTTGAGTTTTCTGGGATATTCTGCCATGTTTCTACGACCTTTCTGACGAATCTATCAATGTTGCATACGTAAACTGGGACATCTAGCAAAAATACATTTTCGAATTTTTTGTACTAATAGAAATTATTCTTCTCTGCAAAATAAAATAATAAAAAAACTGACGTAAAAGCGGACAAATATGGTGATTTAATATTTAAAGGTAAATTTCAAACTGCTATATTGTAAAATTGCTTTTTGTAAATGTCTAAGTTTACGTAGGGAACGTCGATATGTTTCTTTTCTTCTTCTACTTAGTCATCACAGTGACTAAATATCTTACTTGATCTTTTCTTAATTTTATAATGATAAATCAAGTTTTGCATTCACTATACAATTATTTATTATACACACTTTCACCTGAGAAACCACATTTTCAGGTATTTAATCTATGGAGTCCTAATTAAAAAGTTATAATTGTATTATGACTTTTGCGTATTCAGCATGATTGAAAATCTTAAGAAATTAAGTAATCCTACAAAGTATTGTAACGAGATGCCAAAAAAATAACGCACTCTTGTCACTTGTCCCAACACTATGGATAAAACGAGAACCGCCTAGGGCGATGTACGGCCTTCAGCAGGTATCTGAAACAGTCGGTAAAAACCTAGAAAAACCTGGAAGTTACGTAAACGTTGTCTTTAACACTGGAAAGGTCTAGGAAGTTCGATAGCATCATTTTCAGATATAAATAGGAGCACTGGCTACGGCAGGAGAGTTGTTGCAGTCACGTTTGACATGCGAAAACACTGCAAAGTCAGCTGCAAGTCGTGATAGCTGGGGTGGCCATTTGGAGCGATAAATGAGCGAATTATCGAAGTCTTAAAATGAAATAAACAGGAGCGATTACTGCGAGCGGAATCTGGAAGGAATGTTCTCGTGAATGTTAAATAAAGTGTTTCAGCGATAATAAAGTATTTATTTACAAGTGATATATTGCGAAATAGTGTAATTTAAAGAATAGCGGTTAAGTGACTTTATAGATTGAATAATTAAATAATCAGTAATTAATAAATCGCTAGTTAATTTCCCGCGTTTTCATTCATTCCTCCCGCAGCTACGACACGTGACAGTATGCATGCGGTCAAGTCGTGTGATTATTGAAAAAACGAACAATTTGATACGCGGTTTGAAGAGTGCGGTCATCCGCTACTGGGCTATCTCAAGTTCAAGATTCTTTTGTACTTCCTTTTTCTTTTTCCTACATCTAGTTCCTTTTTCCTACTTTTTGTTTATCAATGTTCTGCAAAATAATGATTGTTGGCATCCACTGTCTGATTTTGCCTGTACTACAAACTTGAATTTGCAAAACTTGTGTTCTCTTTTTTTGTACGTACGGTATACTTTTGCATTGTGTTATTCTTTTAAATAGGTGCATAATTAAACAACATTTCCTTTTTTTACTATCTTTTTATGTAAATTCTTTATTTATCTGTAAAGTATACTTTAAAGACTATGTCCAAATAACAATATATTGCCCCAAATGACAGACTTTTAAGAATGTTTCATCCTTACTTAAAGGTAAGCCCCTCACTAGGAACATTCTCTTCTGATATTCAAAAAAATATTAATATTAGGTCCTTACATATGAAATTGACGTTTAGTATGGGAGGAACATAAAGCCGATTTTTTTTATTATAATATATTTATTTAATCAAAGTATGTACCATTGCTATCTATGCACTTTTGCCATCTCATAGGTAGTTCATCGATCCCTTTACTAAAAAAACCATTCGGACGGGAATCAATAAAATCTTTGAAGGCGGTTTGGACTGCCCCATCGGAGTTGAATTTTTTCCTTTGCAAGAAGTTATCCAAATTTCGAAAAAAATGGTAATCTGTTGGGGAAAGGTCCGGAGAGTACGGTGGATGTCTT
>JADDOH010006204.1:0-44864 GCA_016648135.1 Agrypnia vestita | reverse complement strand
ATTTTGAGAAATATTTTTTGTATTAAAGCGAATTAATTTCCAACGTTTTGCAGAAAATAAGTCAGAAATATTTAAAAAAAATAAGAAAACTATGATGTCGTTTATCTCTGTAACTGTCGAAATTTCACCCAAAGTGTAAATAATAATTTCTATTAAAAATTGAACGAAAAAGACTCCCCCAAAGTTTTGGCTACTAGACACCCTATATATTCATGTGGTCGTTCGCTCATGCGTCTCATCACTCGTTCTCACAGACATCACACTAACCTAAGGTTGTTAATAATAACAAGTAAGTTGGTCAAAGTTCAAAGCTATTAAGCTGATGCACTATATTTATTTATTTATTAACGCCCTGTAGGGCTTTTACAACAGATTGGTAGAGTGTACATTAACAGAATATATAGTTTAAAGAAAAAAAATACATGTAAACATAATAATGATATAAAGTGGAAAGATATCTCTGCCTTAGAGCTTCGAAACTGGAGAGAGCTGGCACTAGACCGAGATGAGTGGAGGAAAATTATTGAGGAGGCCAAACCCACCAAGGGTTGTAGTGCCAAGACTGATGATAATGAAAGTGGAAAGAAAATACTTAAAATACAGATACGAATATATAAAGATAAATATAATATAAAGTAAAAGCAAGTATATAAAATGCAGAAGCATAAGAAAAACATAATAATATAGAAATTTAAAAAAAAAGTAATAATGTAGAGTGAAAGGATATAGCATAAGCTTTGAAAGTTATAATATAATAAAAAATATACATACTAATACAAATAAATTAATTAAATCCAATTCGACAAATACTAGTAAACTTTCAATACACCTTTTAATATATATAGCAGTAGATCAAGTCGTTTAGCCGCATGCATAGCAGAGTATAGTCTAAGGAATCAGAAAAAAAACATCACACTAATATATAATATTTTTTTTTAATTTACTTATGAATGACATACAGAAGAACTTCTTCAACGGCCTCATGGGACTTGGAAGTCTATGATCGCAGTCACAAGAGATCGCCAACCATCTCTTGACTTCGCTTCTTCAATCTGCTGGATACTTGTCTACCTCCTGAAGGTCTGACATGGCATAATCCACGCATCTATTCTTATGTTCCTTCTTTTTCTTCTTTTTAATAGACCTATGTGGTATATTCTCCAGAGGAAAGAGCCTCCTATGAGATGGATTTCCAACTGGTGCTGTCTGTTCTCTGGACATGACCAAACCAGTCCCTCCTTTCTGTCTACTCCATCGTGCAATGTCCTCAGCCTCACATATCTTTCATATTATTCTGGTGTTCCTTACGCCATCCAGAGTCTTGCCTGCTATCATTCTTAGTATCGGTTTTTTAGTCCTGATTGTGTTTGCCGTTGCTTCAACGCCGTGGATTTTAGAGTAGTAGAGTTATTCGCTGCCTTGTTAACTTGGGCTTGTATTTCTTCACACAGATCAACTCCTCCAATCAGGGATAAATCTAGATATCTGAAGGTGCTGACCTGTTCTACGGGTCTGTTTTCTACAGTCGGATTACCTACTTCCAAGTCCTTTAATTTAGTCTATTATTTGTATAGATTATCTCGTATTTCCTGCTTTATTGTGTCTACCAATGAGAACACGCTTCACACCTATACAGAACAATCTGATATTTCAGTGTTATATATAGTTTAATGTCTTATTATGTCACAACAATCTCTACGACAGAAATTTCCGTAAAACAAAATGACAGTACAAGTACCTAAACTGGGACTATCTACTACTTTATGTCAGTAGCCTGTGGATGTTTGATTGGAATAGTTTTATTGTTTACCAGTATTATCAGTTGAAATATTATCTGTGTAGCACCTATTTATAATATTATTGTTACATACATGCACAATGCATCGTATATCATGTCTTCTGACATTAGTTGGACAATTAAGTTGACTAAAAGATTTGATAAAGCATGTATTTAGTCAATAGCTGGTTTTATCATATTGTCATGGGACATGGCTACGGAACATAAATGAAACACTAAAAATCAATTAACGTTTTATTTATTTACCCAATTCACTGGACACAAATTAAGTCGGAACGCATATATTTCGAAAAAATTCTATTCAATTTTGCATTAGAATAACTTCTCACTTGTCGGTAGGTACTCGCCTGATTTTTATCACTCAATCACGCGTTGGTCACACTGCGTTCGCTTACTGTTTTAAATGCTGGTTAACGTTAAAGGTGAACGGTTACTATCGCACTACTTATACGTCACTTGCTTTGTCTTTTATATACAGAACATGTTGGTTTCGGGATGCCTCGAGAAGATTATTTACATTTCGAATATTTATTCGATTTTTCCAGTGTTCACAAAAATACCCTAGTCAATTCCATAGTGTTGTGGAGTCTTCGAGAGATTTCAATAGTGCGTAGTTCCTTCTGGTTCACCATATCGTTACAATATTGTCAAGTAGAAGATATGTGAATTCGGATGAGAGGAGAGTTGTGGGTTAGAACAGAAGAGTATGGCGCTCCATCCTCTCTGCCGGTCTAAAAATTGTCTATATTTTATTAATATTGTTTTTTTTTATTTTTATGTTTCAACGGGCCAAGAGGCCCAGTTACTCAAGCAAAGCACATCATAAAATATATGGACTTGAGTAAATCACATAAATATATAATAAATATGACCTCACCGGGAATCGAATGCGAAACCCTTGGTGCGACAAGCCAGCGTCATGTCCACTGGGCTACAAGGGCCGCTAATTTATGTTAATTTTAATGAACATTTTATTTGAAAAGTCGGGATCTTCCAGAACATATTTTTTTTTATATTCATTTTTTTATTCCTAAGGTAGATAATAATAAAATTTTTATATTACCTAATATATACAGCATTAGATACAAGTATATAAAATTTGATTCAAAAGTAAGTACCTACCTATAACGTATTTTAATTTTTTTTTCTTAAAAGTCATCATATTAATTTTATTCCTAATATTCCCTGGTAGTTTCATATATAATTTCATCCCACTGTACATCATAGAAGTTTGCGTTCTTTTTTCTTTCGGAATGGTAATCTTATTTCATACTTTCTTCTTGTACAGTGGTCATGTTGTTATTTTTATTTTTCTAAATAATTCGAAGGTATTGTTGTGTCCATTAATAATTATATATAGAGGTATATTAAATTTAATTATTTGTCTAAGTAAAATTATCTGTAAGCTTTCTAGCATCACTTTGATTTTTGTGTATCGATTTCATTTTAGTATAATTCTTAATGCTTTATTTTGGAGTATTGTTAATTTTTTCAAATCTTCTTCTCTTGCCAGAAATACTGCTGCAGTAGTTGATGTGGGCGACTATTATTGCGTTATACAAATTTTTGCACGATTCTGTTTAAATACATCTTCTGATTCTTCACAAGAGTGAAATTCCTTTCGCTATTTTTTTGTTGTTGCATAATTAGTATTCAATGAAAAGTTTAATTTATTTTCTTTAATTATATTGTTCGTCGTAATAATTAAAACAAATTTAATTTATCAGTTAGAAAGATAAACAGAAAAAATTATCTAGGCCTTTGGGGTCTTTGGGGTTGTTGACGAGATATGACTCAATGTCAAGTACAAAATTTTGTTTAGTCCATCAATAGCTGCGCCGGCCGATTCTTATACAGGGTTATTTGGAAAACATTAATAACCTCGCAGGACTATATTCCTCCCTTGATTATGAGTCGAAAATGTTCTAGCTATTACGACCTAATATCAATAGTTAAGGAGATATGCGACATTATAATTTGCATTTTTTTTTCAATATTTCTGACTTATTTTTTGTAAAACGTTGGACTATCATCATAGTAACTCATATTGAGTATTAAAAATTCATCCCCTTTAACACAAGTCAAATAAAAAAATAAAAACCTTCGAATTCCAATTGGAAAACATTCATTTGGAAATTTTTCAGGATTTTTATCATTTTATTTAACGTGTATTGAAACTAATGAATTTTTCGTAATCAATATGAGTTACTGTAATGATAGTCCAACGTTTTACAAAAAATAAGTCAGAAATATTGAAAAAAATATGCATACTTTGATGTCGCATATCTCCTTAGCTATTGATATTAGGTCACAATAGCTTGAACTTTTTCGACTCATAATCAAGGGAGGAATATAGTCCTGCGAGGTTATTAATGTTTTCCAAATAACCCTGTATATTGATCGCCCTACCGTGGCGTGTCAAATGCACTATTTCAATACGTCAATGGTTTTTACTAATAGTTAACGAGATAATGGTTGTGTTGTCGCTATTCGTAGTTAATTGACAGTAATTATTGAAATTTCTACATACCTAGACTTTGACACACATGATATGTTTATCATCTTCAAAACAATTCAGTGAAGTAATCGTTCATCGCGGTAAATTTGACATGTTAGATCCGTCGATTCTCTAAGACTTCTCTTTGGCTGTGAAACATGTTCATACGCATACAAGAACGTAAGTAAAACCTCTGGAGGTGGTACTGCAGACACGTGTTATGTTTCATCATCATCATTCTTGGCACTACAACCCTTGGTGGGTCTTGGCCTCCTCAATAATCTTCCTCCACTCATCTCGGTCTAGTTCCAGCTCTCTCCAGTTCCGAAGTTCTAAGACAGAGATGTCTTTGAGGACGCTGTCACTCCATCTTAATTCTGGCCTTGCTAAGCTCCTTCGCCCTATTGGCCTTGAGTTCAGCAGGAACTTAGGTGCTTGATGCTCGGACATTCTTTCCACATGACCCAACCATTGAAGTCTTCCCAGTTTTATATATTTTTTTTGTGACGTGCTCCTTAAATAGAGTATAGAACTATGTTATGTTTACCTTACGATATCCCATAGTATCATACTTTATATTTTCTTCTGATTAGAGTTTTCTGGGATATTTTTCCTTGTATATGCGACCTTTCTGGCTGACGTTCGGATTCTATTGCAAGGTCCAAAATTAGGGCTGAGGTGTTGTGTCAAGGTAGGTACTTGCAGTACCCTGCCGAAAGCAGGTTGTTTTTGTTTTTGAGTTTTGTAGCAATACCGTGTCGGAAACGGGTGTTGTGGCGAGTTACCTTGTATTATGTTTATGTCCTATCTATTTTCAGATCAAATTCTTTATGGAATCTGCGATTTGACTGTTTAACCTTTATAATGTCGCATCCGCGTATGGTGTACACATACGTATTGTCATACGTTGCCTACACAATAACGATGTGCACAAAATTTGGTCCAGATAGCGAGAGGATGAGATTTCTGATAGAGTAGGATCACTTTGTTTTCTTCAGGATCTTAGAATGCAACATAGTAAAATTCTGATTTGATTTATTATTCAATTTTATTTATTATTGTGGGACAGTCAGGGAGAGGACGCGATGGCTTGTATTTTAAGCAGAATCAACAGGAAGACTAAAAAACTTTACATAAACCACAATGATTTACCTACCGGTTTTGATACTGAACTGAATCTTCGTCGAACGCACAATAATTTCCATAAATTAAATTTGTAAGAGTCATGTGTTAGGTAGGGGTATGGTCTCGCTTGTTCTTGAGTATTTATTTATTTATTTATTTATTTATTTATTTATTTATTTATTTATTTATTTATTTATTTATTTATTTATTTATTTATTTATTTATTTATTTTATTTATTTATTTTATTTATGATTTATTTATTTATTTATTTATTTATTTATTTATTTATTTAATTTATGTATTTATTTAATTTATTTATTTATTTATTTATTATTTCTTTCTTTATTTTATTTATTTTATGATTTTATTTATTTAATTTATTGTATTTACATTTATTATATTGATTTTTATTTATTTATTTATTTATTTATTTATTTATTTAGATTTTACGGACCGCCTTTCTCAAGGGCTTTTACAACAGATAGGTAAAGTGTATATTAATGGCATATATAGTTTAAAGAAAAAAAATAATAACATGTAAACATAATAACATGACATATAATGGAAAGAAAATAATTAAAATACAGATACAAATATATAAAGATAAATATAATAAGCATGTATACAACAAGCAGAAGCATAAGAAAAACATAATACAATAGAATTTCATAATAAAAAAAAAAGTAAAAAATATACATACAAATACAAATCAATTATTTAAGTCCAATTCGACAAATACTAGTAGTCTTTCAATACACCTTTTAATATATGTTTGAATAATATACTGTTATTGGCAAAGACATCAAGTTGCTCGTATCTGTTTGCTAGTCTAGGAAGCCTATACAGTTATATACTATAGGGGTGGAGTTCAATATTGAGACATTTAAATGGGAAAAAATATAATATTATATAATGGATTATTCATTAAATTTAATTGGTTGTTAATTATATAAGATTTTGTATGGAGGGACTTTTTGGTTTCTAATATTTACATATTTAATGCCGTTTTCTTTTTGAAAAGTGCGGCCTGTCTGCAATAGACGGCTTGTGAATTCTGAGAAAATAAATAATAATTAAGATCCTAGGTGTTCTTTTGGTCTAAACATAAATGTAGATAGAGAACTTGCATTCTGTATAATTTTCAGATTTGTAAGACTTTAGATAAGCTGATGTTTGTGTAGTCACAAGGTCGCACAGCTCTTTAGTCATTGGCTGGTTGCCACTGCATTCTGAGAAACCATGCGGCAATCATTGTTTCTGACGACTTTATCGAGGAAATGCAACGTCGCTTCCGGACAGCTTATCCTTACTTCTTGTTTATTCATTTCACCTTTAGCTGCACACATGATTCGGAAAAACGAATGTAATTTAAGCGAGTTGAAAAGATAAAGATAACATTATAATTATTGCTAAATACTGTTTGTAAACGCTTACAGAGTTGACAAACCCTCGTTGTTAACATGTATATTGATACAATAAAAGATGATTAAGCAATCAGATCATAATAAAAATTATGGCATTGATACAGTTAAAGAGAGAACATTCATTAAGGGGGTAAGGTTAATTCGTACAAAAAAAGGCATGTTTTTGTGAATTTTTTGTGACAACACAGTTAAAATCTCTTTATTAAAACTAATAGTACATTAAAGTATGACATTTGAAGAATATTTTGTAAAATTTTCAAGAAGAAATATTGAAAAATACGGCAATGGCAGCAATTATTCGGACGTGTCTCGGAAAAAAGTAGAATTGAGGTGTCCATCATAACTTGGTGCTAGATCATCTGAAATCAAAAAATCAAAGTTCATTCGTTAGATAATAGGTTTTCCCAGGTAACGCTGGGAGGGAACACTTTGAAGGGAAAAACGCGATTTTTTGCGAAAAATATCGACAATTTTGTTATTAAAAAATAATAATTAATAACAAATTTGAATAAAAGTCTCCAGCATTACCTCGTAAATTATGTACAGAAATAGTGTTCAAAATTTCAAAAGGATCGGTGCAGTAGTTTTGAAGTTATGATGGACACCGGCTTTGAAAACGTGAGATGTGGGGAAAACGCTTTAAAGTTTTGCACACTGTAAAATTCAAAATAAAACTCAACACTTATTTTATACTTACACATGATCGTCGATGCCATGTTCACACAGCAAAGAGCATTCATCATCAGCATCTTTTTGTCCTTGTCTACGCAAAACTCTTCCAATACAATAGAACGTTCGGTAGTCCTCAGGTGAGCGCGTCTCTTAGCTGCCCGAGCAGGTATAGAAAATCAGTCTGAGTATCGCTCAAATGTTCATAATTTCGTCAATTTTGCTCCGATTGACTTGAAATTTTGACAAAATATTCTTGCGATGTTATACATTCATTTAAAAAATTAAAAATAAAATGCAAAAAAAAAAAGTTAAAAACCTTACCCCCCCCTTAAAGCAATTCGATTCCCATCTACGCTACACAGAAAATCTGATTTCCATTATTATCCAGTGTCTTGCTCATTATTCTATAGTGATGTAGGTTATATGGAAACTACCAGAGAGTATAAAAATTTACAGAGATGAACTTAATCTGTACTTTAGGAAAGAGGGTTGGATCGCGGTGGAAGAACGCCCCCCCTCCAGTTTTATTCTTGCACTAGCTGTAACCCGTCAAAAATGACGATACTTTTGCATGTCGTTTCCAAAAGTATAAGTCTTAATTTAAAAAAGATAAAAGGAAAATAAAAAAGATTTTATAAAATAAGTTACGGACGTTATATGAAGTAACGGACAGACAGACAATGAAATTATTATTATTGGGACAATTAAATCCCCTTGTAAACGTATGTTTTTTGTTTTTTTTAGGCAATTACATTGTCTTTTTTAAAAATCTTTTTTTAGTAATACAGCGCCTTCTTGTAATAAAGCGCGAATTATTAACAAAGAAATTATAATTTTGAAGAGTCTTAGTTTGACCTTTTTGTTTCATTCATGTTTTGTTTACAAGCTCGTAGTGATTTTTTTAACAAGTCAAACATATTGTAACTAGACGTGAACCAGGTTGAGTACCAAGAAATTTGCGTTAGTTCATGTCTATATATTTTGGTGGTGGTTTTGATGGTGGATATATTATAAAATTGTTTGAATTTATTTAAGAGATTTGTGAAATAGATTCTACATACTTTTTCAATTATTATATTTATATTTTATATAATTACAGTAAAATTGTTAAAATAATTTAAAAGATGCCACTCTAAAAATTTTCGGAAGAAAATATAAATTTGGACTATATAAAACAATATTGCGTGCAAATAATTACTTTATAAGTGTGACAGTGTAAGTGGTTCTTCATCTTCTAATTTGGACACTATACCAGATGGAATGTAAATCCTTCGTAACTTCAAGTGCCTCCATCTCTTCCGACACGGCACTGGATATCCAAGAGTTTGAACTGACTCCTCTCGACAAAGGTGAGTCGATTCATGAATAACTTCAATTCTTTTACAGGGAAGCCCATTAATTCGAAATTTGTCATAATTCAAAATTCGTCATAATTCGAAATTAGTAATTATTAGATGAAAAATAGTAAATACAAATAAACGTTATAAAAAAAGCAAAGTAATCTCAATCAATCAATCATTTTAAACAAATGAAGAATTTTAAAATTGAAAAACTGCGCTGATATCGAACTAAATATGTAGGTGCTTACATACTTTTTAATAACCTCAGAATATAATCTCTGTAGGAAGAAAAATGTGAGATTTATCAAGAAATTGAAATGAGCGTATCAATTTAAATTTTCTATTTTTTTCTGTTGTATTTTTGTTGATTTGGTGTTGAATATATCGTCATAATCGTAGAATAACGACGCATGTGATTTTTCTCAAGTTAACAGGAGAGCAGTTTGAAGTTTTATTTAGACACTTTATGCCATAGCTCGATAACGACAAAAGATTTTCCTTTGAAACTTGGGTTAGTTATTTAAAGTTGATACCTTTCAAACCTCAAATATAGTCAGCGCAGTACAACGACGTTTTTACGCATGCTGCATTGTTCTACGATCGCAAATCAGAGCCGTTGTTATACCGACTTCGTATAACGACGGTTAAATTAATGAGAAAAAAAGTAACCCTTAAAAACCAAGTTTTTATTATACTCCCTTTCTTTGTAAAATATTACAACAATTAAAGACGAATTAAAACATATAACATAACACTAAACTTACAGTAATTTAATATCTTTCTAAAATGTCTGATGTTTTGTGCATCGATAAGACACTTCACGCTTTGAAGATTAAATTCTAAAAACATTTTTCAGTCAATTTAGATTTTCGACATTCGTAATGAAGTACCTATTATGCAATATATACCGGAGTAATTCAAATTTAGAAAATATTCCGCGACGTTATCGGGCCGCCGTAATCAAACTTTTCCAATGATTCCAATTTGAAAAAACCAATAAAATTTCTAAAAATCCGAAATTATACTATAATTATTAATTATTTTTAACGAAAATTCGACAGATCTTCTTGATCGTCGCCACGAGTCTACTTGCCAAGTTTCAGCTCGATTGGATCACGGGAAAAGGGTCAATAATCGATCCAAAGTTTTTGTTGACGGCAAGCAAGCAGACGCCACGAGTTAATATAAAGGGAGTAAAAATACACTTTTTATATACCATTAGATGGCTTCTTTTTACACTTTTTAACGATACACAAAAGGAAATATTGGATTTTTTGCACATCCGTCATCATCGTACGATCATGGCGATATTACGATTAAAACATATTTTATTCTCCAGTCATTACTGACTGGTAATTTCGAGTTATAATATGTTTTTAAAATAGTCGCTTATTTTAAAAATTGACACAATTACCGGCGTAAATAAATTATCAACGCATGTTTGGCAAATTTTCACTGAAAAAATGTAGGATATTTGGTTAGTCGGCGTCAAAACGGGTTCTAAAATTTGCTAACTAATAATATCAACAATAGAGAAATGCTATAAATTGAGCTAACAATTATGCTAAGAATCAGTGTACTAGATTAAATTCAATGTGAAATCAAATTGTGTATTTATTAGTAGTTTAAAAATGTTCTATTGTTATTTAGGAGAATTTTGGTAAATATGACTATACCGACGTGTAAGTGTATTCAGTTTTAATAAATAAAAATAACACGTGCGAAGAGGATATTTTGATACAGAATCCCTATATTCTCAGGCTTATAACAACCTCATAATATCCCAATACAAAGTAGTGATGTCTGAACTGTTATTTTAATCGGTTACACATGTTACTTTTATTTGAGATTTGTATCTGTCGCATAAATGATTGGTAACTGAGATTTAACTAAGATATATTAGGTCCTTACTTATGAAATTGACGTTTTGCCGTACTGGCAAATTTGATCTCAAATATCTTCTCTTTGGTTAGGAATTCCAAATCCAAATTTTTACAGCTATTTACTCATGTATTTGTGTTTTGAAAATTATAATTCATTTGTTTTTTCCTCAATTGTTTTTTTCTTTGCGAGACTCAGTTTACAAAATGAAAAACTTGAAATATCGCGTTATTTACGAGTACGAGTTCCACCGTGGCACCAGTGCTGCAGAAACGGCTCGAAGGATTAATGATGTGTATGGCGACGGTGCCGCAAAAGAAAACACAGTGCGTTTTTGGTTCCAACGTTTTCGTTCTGGAAATTTCGACCTGCAGAACAAGCCCCGTGGACGGCCGGAGACCAAAGTTGATAATGAAGAATTGAAGGCTATTGTGGAAGCGGAATCCATCGCAAACCACATCCGAGTTAGCTGCAGGCTGCGGTGTTAGTGATAAAACTGTTTTAATCCACTTGAAGCAAATTGGTAAGGTGAAAAAGCTTGAAAGGTGGGTACCTCACGAATTGAGTGAAGCAAATCAACAAACGCGAGTTACTTGTGAGCGTTTGGTGGACTAGTGCTGGTGTCGTTCACTACAGCTTTCTTAAATCTGGCCAGACGATTACGGCAGATGTCTATTGTCAGCAACTGCAAACCATGATGGAAAAGCTAGCTGCTAAACAACCGAGGCTGGTTAATCGCTCTAGGCCACTGCTGCTTCATGATAACGCTAGACCACACACTGCACAACAGACGGCTACCAAATTAGAGGAGCTTCAATTGGAATGTCTAAGACATCCACCGTACTCTCCGGACCTTGCCCCAACAGATTACCATTTTTTTCGAAATTTGGATAACTTCTTGCAAAGGAAAAAATTCAACTCCGATGGGGCAGTCCAAACCGCCTTCAAAGATTTTATTGATTCCCTTCCGAATGGTTTTTTTAGTAAAGGGATCGATGAACTACCTATGAGATGGCAAAAGTGCATAGATAGCAATGGTACATACTTTGATTAAATAAATATATTATAATAAAAAAAAATCGACTTTATGTTCCTCCCATACTAAACGTCAATTTCATATGTAAGGACCTAATATTATAGATGTCTCATAGAGACGAGGCAATTTTTTTATATTTCAAATTAGGTATGGACGTCTTTTTGGGTGTTCATATGGCTTACGACCTGTAGTACGTCTAGTTTAAGTGATCACTTTACACAATGTAACGTTCACCAATTCCACCAATGATAGACTACCACATCTATCAAATTTTAGGAAAAGTATGTTTAATTTGCGCACGGTGTTTTATATGTGAGTTGTATTTTACGAAATGATGAAATTTGTCATTCCCATAAACCAGTGCAGATGTCGCCATCGGTGATGAAATATCTATATTTTGATTAGAGTTTTAAAAGCAATATTCTTTTTATATGTATATAACATTCTTTCGAATTATTAACATTTACACTAGAATATGCCTGAAAATTATTTAACCGTTTATTGTTTTACAGTTTTTTTTTTAATTTTTAAATATATACGGGATGACGTTTCACACGCTAAAGTCGACTTAATAAGAGATTTGGGTATTACGCCAAATTGTGAGTTCACATTTAGAGATCACTTTGATATTATATCATAATTAAAAAATGTTCTGTTTTGGGATTAATAATAAGAATAACTTATCATTATCATAATCTTAATCTCCTTGTCCTAGTAGGGTCGGGATCCCAAGACTCGACAAGGTGCTTCCATCCCCCTGTGCTGCTCCCGTATGCGTTAACCTAAACTTTTTTGTCGCTTCTTCCAGCTTAATCTGGGGCGACCCACGGTCGCTTTCTTTCCGCAAGGCTTCCTGCAAGGCCGAGGGCACTTGTAATTGGACTGGTGGGCTGAGTTTTAAACAAGAAATGTATTATTATTAATATTTAAAGCATTAACTTTGTGGTTAGACATTATAACAGATTGTTAGTTAACTTTGTTAAAACCACTACCAGATTTTAGGTCTACCGGTTTCGAGACATACCCGTCTCTTCGTCGGGACCAACACTACACCACTACATTCACACCTCAACCATACCATTACACTTCCACCAATAATTGATAACATGCGTGTTAGTCTTGTCAGGGACAAACATGCACTGTTAGCCTAATGAACCATCAGGGATCTACCGAAAGAGAGTGAGAGGGGGCGGGGTCTAAAGTGGGTGTTACCCCATCTTTTGTGAACGTTAAATTAAACAAAGGGCTACATGGAAAATTAATTTGGTTTTTAATTAGGGGTGCTCTATTATTCACCGCCTCCCTAATGTAAAAAATTTCTAATTATTCAATTTTAAACCTTTATTATTAGTGTTTAATATTTTTACCCCTGTTTTGGGGTAAAAATATTAAACACTAATAAATGTATTGTTTTTTTAAAATTATTTTGTGACCATTATTCTGTTAGTCTCATTAAAAAAATATGGTTGCCCCCGTGAACTGCAAAAAATCATTTACCAATCATCGATATAATCACATACAAATCATAATTGATGGTTATTGTAAAGTTTCTACGAGAACTGTCGAGACATGTCAAATGTAATCACGTCAAAATTGACACAGTGTACAATGTTATACAATAGAATTCTAGATGTTGCATTCTAATTATCTAATACCTTAGGCATGTTGCTAGAAGAGTAAGAGACGACTTGGAAAAATTAATAATCATTGGGGATATACAAGGAGAGGTGATCTCAAAGATGTTAGACAAGCAAGTCCGATTCTCACTACTCATCGCTCTAAATAAGGTTCAGGAAAGCGAAGAGTGGAGAAAACTATTTGCCCTGTAGAAGAAGAAGAATTGACCTCGGTACTCAGCCATGAGCCAAGTCAAGAGAGATGGATACAATCTGTCTCTTATCTGAATGACAGTACAGTGAGTCTGTCCAGCGTCTGAATGATAAATAAAATATCAAAATAATTGAAAAACAACATTAAAGAAATTTCATAACACATATTAATTCCTATTTCTTGAACCGGATCGTGAGCGCAAGGTTCAAAAAGTTCAGATAATGTTATTAAAAAAAAATTAAATGGCTTCTATCACAAATCTCATGTCAAAGTGGCAACGTTAACATATACGTTTGAATGTTGACATCTAAATTGATATAACTTGGATAACTGGTCTGAAAGTTCTGTCTGCAGTTCCACATCCTTTCCGATCCTTTTCCTTCTTCGATTTTCTAAGGAGTTTATTAAGAACCTCTCTTCTTGCTCTTTCCTCTGAACATACTAATTTGTAATTTTTTCCCGTACATCTCCGGCAACACATCGCAAATGTTTCGAATCAATTTGCCCATATATCCCCCCTCAATTCAATCATTTCAAAATTATTACTCTTTTGTTGAAATATACGAGACGTCAAAGATGTCTCGTCATGTCAGATTCTCAAAATATTTTTTTATATTCATTAATATTCGTTTTAACCCTTCAAAATAGTTCCCATCAGATAAAGTATTGTGCCAACGGTTTTTATTTTCAATTTTAAAAACGTCTAAGCACATTCCGTCTTTACTCATATTTTCTCAATGTTGGCAAAGCGTCGACTTTTATGTTTTTTTTTATTTTTGGCTATTTTTCCATAAGTTATAAATATCATCGAGCATGCCAAAACACGTGAAGTCTTTTCAGCGGCTAAAAAAAGGAAGCATCCAATATAGCTACCATTGATAAGATACACCAGGGATAAGTGTAACATTGCAAAAAAATGTGGCAATTGGACTGACCCAACCGGTGAAATTAAAAAAAAATACGTACTTATTGTTCAAACCTCATGTACTAAATCAATCAATATATATGAAAGAATATGAAAAATATTCTATTAAATAGAAAGAGAACCTTGACAACAATGACTTAAGCAAGGACACCGAGATGTTGGTGTACAAAACTGGTGTACTATCAACTACCAAATATGCCTTAAAAACGTTGACAAAGTACAGAGAACACATCAAGGTTGTGGAATAGCTAAACATTAGGTATTTAAGAAATGCACAAAAGACAATTGGCTTATAGCAGTCAAAATAACAATGTTTCGGCCGCGTAGTCAGAATGCCAAAGCAATGCCACGCACTTCTATCTTGACACACAACCCTCATTTAATCCACATTGATACATCTTCTATATCTGACGATGAGAGAGACTGCTCCTCTCGAAACCATAGTAGTTATTAATAACTTACATTGTGTCTATATGTATTAGAAAGTTGAAATAAAACATATTTTAAATTTTAACTCAGGTGGAGGTAGCATAGTGAAACGGTGCGGATCGTTTCAAGTTACATATATGCAAAAGACAAAGAGGCCTGAAAAAATGTAGAAAGTTTTTTTTTCACAAACTTATTAAAAGTCAGAAAAACACAAGGATACGCAATAGAAATATCAAAAAATACACACACAAATATAAAATAAATTTGGCACAGGCACTTAGGTCTCTGGCGCAGTCACAAAAAAATAATAATATGGGATTCTTGATCCCGATTCGCAGATTCGGCAGAGGCTCTTGCCGGAAAAAAACTCTAAGCCAAAACATTGTAATCTCAGGCGGAGAGACGTCTCGGAGATAAGCACTCGACGAGACTCGACTCACGTAAGCATGGATTGGTACCGACACGGTCTAGCAGGAGAACACTCAGCTGCAGCAGCGAAATCGTTTGCTAGATTCTCAAGGAAAACCTCCCGGGCACCTTCTAGTAAGGTGAGGACCGCTAGAACAGTTTGACCTGCCTGGGACCCGTTGTTTTTTTCTTTTCCCAACTACGGGGTTGTCAGTCTGACTTGAGCCATCCACTGCCGCCTCCCGTGGGATTCGTCTTCTTTTAAATATGTATCAATGTTTTATTCTTAATACACTGCTTTCTTTACTTTGATTGCTTTTTCTTTTTTGTCTCTTCAGTGTTTTTCGTATTATTATTGTTATATATATAATATGTATCTGTTTACGATAACGTATATGCTATTGTAATATGTATATTAGTTTATTGCTAATAAAGACGTATCTATAGGTTGGGACAGTGAATGGCTTTGATCGAGCGGCCGTGCCGCTTCGCAACGGCTTATACGACCGGTGCGGAGCAGTACGGTCCTGCTTGTTAGTTGAAAAAAAAATCAACCTGGAGACGATTGAATAGGACCGATATGGAAGCTTTTGCTCTTAGAACGGTCCTGGGTAAGCGGTGGGTACCATTCACTGCCTGGGAGTATCAGCGCACGGCTTTTATACTCTTTCTGCGGCAGTGGGGATGCATTAGAAATAAAAGTGAACAGTTATTTATGCTGTTGCTTGGAGGGGTCTCCAGCAACCAATTCGTAACCAGGTACAGAATTTTTGTTCACTTCCAGATGCGCATATCAATAGTTTACGTTTTTCACACAATTTAATTATCTCCATGAATAATCTCTACAATTTTAACGCAAAATCAATCAACAACATATTTTTTTATATATATTTGGACTTCTTCCATATTTTTAACATATTTTTTTTAATTCGCGCATTTTAGTTTTCCGTCCAGATAACGGCTTCCCTCCTTGGTTGACTTCCGTGAGCGTGAATTAATAAGAGGGCGAATTTGATATTCATTAGGGGTAGCTTTGAGGGGTGTCAGGGATGACTAAATATTGTTTGTTATGACACCCGTTCGGGATTAATTCCGAAATGATAGGAAGCTACCATTCAGGGGATTATTTCTCCGAGATAATTTAGGGGAAGTCGAGTGGTCGTTCAATCATAGATTAAACAGAGGGGGTGTTGACTGTGAAAAGGAAGAACCTGATTCAATTTTTAGTTTTGTTTGACCCTAATTACTTACGCTGTTTTATATATAAGTGTTAGAGGTTATATGTAAAAATATAATTGGTATTATTATAAATAAAAACAGTTTTCAGGTGTATTTTAGTGTAAATGTTAATAAATTAGAAGAAAGTCATATACCTATATAAAAAAAATATTGCAAAAAAAATATATATCCCATTACCAACAGCGACATCTATACTGGTTTATGGGGGATGAAAAATTTAATCCACAGATGGCGCAAGTTAAATACGACTCACATAAGAAACAAGTTGTGCGAGGTTGACATAAATATATATATAAATAAATATATAAAATATAAAAATTTTACAGATGTTATAGTCTATCATATGTAAAGGGATCACTTAAGCCAGCCGTATGATAGGTTGTAAGTTCTATAAACATATGAAAAGGCTTTCATATCTACTTTCCCATATAAACAATAGCTTTGTCTCAATGAGACATTTATATTATATTTTGATAAAAACATTATTTATTGTTTTTCCACAATTTTTTTTTAGATTATCACTACTTCATATTTCGGAAACTTCCGTTTTCTCCTTCAGGTGAGTGTAGACTGAAGTGTGTGGGAGTGAATGTCTGATGTATAGGTTGCGAGACCAGTGGGGCTAATAAATAGAAACTAGATTAAAATAACTCAAAAGGTGCCTCACTAATAATAACTTTTCAGAATATACTAACCATATTAAAGAAAACAACCAAACATTCAATAATACAAATATATACATCCTATAGGTATAAACAAATAATAATAGTAAAGCAAAATAATTAAGAAATTCATAATAACCTAAACAATACACAAAATTATATCATTAATAATCAATTATAACCCTACACTTCACATCTTCTCACAATGTTCCCTCTCTCCTACCACCTAGATACTTCCACTGGACCTACAACCCACACACCAGATATTTACTTCTACACACATAGATTAATCATGGTCATATTCTCCGGCACTATATAGCTATGTATTCATAGCCACAGTGGCAGAATGAAAAACAAAAAAAGTTTAAAGATTTAAGAAAGAAGATGTGGTATGGTGAGGTTAAGGTTGTTAATATATAACTTTTTGTGTGCAATATTTTTATACGCCCTTTATTAAAAGCCCCTTATAAACTATTTTTTTAAATAATTCGTGGGAGAATTACCACAATCGAGCATCATTTTTTACATATAACCTTTTTTAAACGCACTATTTTTTAGGATACATTTTTAATGCATTTTTTATACACCTCTTTTTACAAGATTGGGATTTTTTTTTGTATTTTTAATGAATGCTATACTTATACACGCCTTTTAAAATCTTCTTTTAATCATCTTCTTCTTCTTTTAATTAATGCACCCATTTTTCAACGCTTTTAATTACTGAGTTTTTTTAAGAACAATTTTTATACGCTCATTTTTTAATAATTAATTTTAAACACGTGCTTTTTAAAACGTTATTTGTTAAAACGAATCCAACATTATATTCTAACTAGATGCAACCCGTAAAAAATGAAGCAGTTTTACATTTTACGGTCGGTATTTAAAGATTAAGTATTTATTTATTTATATAAATAATAAAATAAAAAAGGAAAGAAAAAAATAGTACAAAGAAAAAAAAGAAATAAAAAAATAATAAATTTTAAAAAATACTCCTTTTAAGAAAAAGGGGAAATAAAAGAAAAATTTACTAAATCTAAAGGAAAAAAAAGTCACTATAAAGAAGTTGCGGACGTTACACGAAGTTACAGGGTCAGACAGACAGACGGACATCGAAATTATTATAATTGGAGTCTTCTAGAGGAGTAGGTACTCGACATCTCGAAATATTTTTGATTGAAAAAAAAAATTTCGGAAGCTTCTAATATTGATCCCAGTACCATTTAAGGTAAAAATGAACCCCAAACTCTTATGAAAATGTCACGAAAATCAAACTTACCATATGTGTTATTACGACAGTATTGATATTACGACAAATTATTTTGTGGTACTCGCTGAAAAAATGTAATATTCCTTATCTCAGGAAAAAATATGTAGGATTTGAAATTCGACCTTTAAAAAAAATATCCAAATATGACAGTGTGTACACAGTTGTGTTTAAATATCTGTAAAATATATTATTTCACATAAACCAATAGGCGAACGTTGCAGTTATAAAATAAATAGCCGCCTCATGTGTAATAATGTTTTTTAAAGATCATTTCACCACCCCGCAGAAGTATGATTCTTTAATACTTTCATCTGGCAGTAATATTTTTTTGATATGGGCCTAATACCCGCCCTTAGGTGCGGCAGTTTATTGGCGATCACGCGCGCCGCATGCCCGCCACGCGCCGCGCACGCGCTCCGCACGGATTGCGCGCTATCGGCAGCATCCCCTATTTGGGCGCACGGGGGTGGGCCGCAGTTTGCGGATCCTCCAGTGTTATGAATATTGAAAATTTACACGCGTGGCTTATAATATAAGCTAAATTTTTAAAATCGAACTCGTTACTACCCATTTTTACTCCCTTTATATTAACTCGTGGCGTCTGTCTGTTTGACACAAAAACTTTGGATCGATTTTTAACCCTTTTCCCGTGATCCAATCGAGCTGAAACTTTGCAAGCAGACTCGTGGCGAAGATCAAGAAGATCTGCCAAATTTTCGTTAAAAAAATTAACAATTATAGTATAATTTCGGATTTTTAGAAGTTTTATTGGTTTTTTCAAATTGGAATCATTAGAAAAGTTATATTACAACAACGGCCCGATAACGTCGCGGAATATTTTCTAAATTTGAATTACTCCGTCGATATACATAATAGGTACTTCACTACGAATGTCGAAAATCTAAATTGACTGACAAATGTTTTTAGAATTTAATCTTCAAAGCATGAAGTGTCTTATCAAAGCTCAAAACATCTGACATTTTAGAAATATATTAAATTAATGTAAGTTTAGTTTTATGTAATATATTTTAATTCGTCTTTAATTGTTGTTATATTTTACAAAGAAAGGGAGTATAATAAAAACTTGGTTTTTATGGGTTACTTTTTTTACTCCCTTTCTTTTAACTCGCGGCGTCTGCTCGCTTGCCAGTCTGAGGAAAAAACTTTGGATCGATTTTTAACCCTTTTCCCGTGATCAAATCGAGCTGAAACTTTGCAGGCAGACTCGTGGCGACCATAGAAATGATCTAACAAAATTTTGTTTTAAAAAATTAATAATTATAGTATAATTTTGGATTTTTAGAGATTTCAATGGTTTTTTCAAATTGAAATCATTCTATATAAGTAATTAGCCCGACGCGTGGATAGACACGAAACCTGATTCAAAGCGAAAGGGAGTATTGTAAAAACTTGGTTTTTGTGGTATAAATTATAGAAGTCTGGATTTTGTCCCCAGAGGGATGATTAATTAATTAAGATTAATTATAGAAGTCTTACAGAGACGAAGCTATTTATATGGAAAACGTGCATTGAAGTCTTTATAGGGTGGCCCAGGGTTCATGACCTGTAGTAGCTAGCTTAAGCGATCACATTACACAATGCAACGTTGACTTATTCTACCGCAATTCGTCCCTGTGAAGCTTCTATTATTTATCTTAATTAATATCTAATTTCTCAACCATGCTGGTAATCGTGTATTTTTTTACTTTACACTTTAATAACACGTTGGAACTATCTGCATGGATCACTACCGACCTCTTACTGATTTGAATGATAAAAAATACAGTATATTAATTTGTTTACAGATTTATCTCAGGAAATTTTGAGAGAAAAGAGAACATGGGATACCAGGAGGAACGGGGTGCAGACCACTGCTACGAGCTGGAGTGGTCCACTGAAAGTCTTGAGGCTGTTCATACTTGTTGCACTTCTTCCAGCACTGTTCATAGCAGTACCGCTGTATCTAAGGTAAGGTATGCAAGGCATGACAGAGCTAGTCGACAATACTTAGGGTATTTAGATTCCAGCCTAGTTGTTTCATACATCAATTGTCTTATAGAGTCAAAAATATTTCTATCTGATATAAATTTGCATGTTAAACCCCGTATAAGAAACCCGGAGTTCTTTAGAATAAGCAAGCACACTAATAATGTCGGTTACTTTTCTCCCATCACAAGGTTGTGTCGCACATATAATTTGTATTGTGCTGACCTTAACATTGTTGCTGATATTCTTGTAGATAGATACATTATCTTCGTTCAAAAACTCACTCATACACAACATCCATTTTCTAAACGATGACCTGAACCTATAGATCCATTAAATCAATTATTCATTAAATACTAATCGCACTACATTCAAACACTAAATATACAATACACATAAATGTACATGTAAAATATACTTAAATGCAAATATACATGTTACTAGAGCGTGCCGACGACACTTGTTATTGGGATAGTGGGCATAGTCTTCATTATAACGTTTATTATCAGAGCAGCATGTACCTATTATCCTGTTAGTGTCTCTAATAATTAAAAAAAAAATGCTTTGGACTTTTGGGGGTAATGTCTGCATAGCGTCAGCAGTCTAACCAGCATGGGAATTGCATCAGCCGTACCTGGGAGCTTACCGGAAGTATTCCTAACGTGACCATATGACCCGTTTTGAACGGAACCGTCCCTTTATTCGGTTCTCCGTCCCGAAAAAAGCTTCGGGACACGAAATTGTCCCGTTTTCTGATGTTGACGAAGAGTTTGTGAAAAGTACGGCAACATAATTTTATAAAACAAGTCGTGAATATTTGGAATTGTGAACTTGGTTTTTTACTTAAAATTAGATATATTTTATTGGGCGGATTTAAAAAAAAATACCTGCGTAGGAAGTTGTTCAAAAAGCATTGGATGTATTGATTGAAATAAAGAAATAGAAGTATTTGACGATTTTTCACTAATTTTTGAATACATGTAACCGAATGGAATAATCTAAATGTTTCGATGAGAACTCTTTGGGTGGAAGTATTCAAACTCCAACAATCTTAAACATGAAAATTTTAATAATTATGGGTGTAATGCATACAACAGCATACATATGAAGAAGCGAGCGGATTGTTTTGAGATTTTTTTTGTGTGACGCATTTTTGACAGATTGTAATACGGAATTGCGGAAATGTATAAATAAAATATTGACGTTTTCTGTCTCGACCATTTCCGGGAAAAAAACATTCTGAATACTGGAAATAGTTGATATTAGATATAAAATTAGTATCCAGCATCCATACCTAAATAACCATATTTATGGAGATATCGCATCCCAAGTTTAAGATTATCTTAAATTGTGTTAAGAATGTCATATTGTTGTATATTGTTAGCTCTACTACGTACCAAAAGATCATCTTAATATAATAATTTCGTTGTATGTCTATGCGGTAAGTCCGTAACTTCCTGGAATTCACAACTAAAAAACAAAATTACACGGCTGGAGAAACACTCAGACCTCGAACGTGCTGACTCGGCAACTAATCGACATAGCCACCACCGCTTCTCCATGGACCGTAAAAAATATACTATATATACTACACATGTAAGATGCGAACCATTAATTTACAACTCTTACGCTTGACAGGCTTTTTATTTTATTAAGTATAAATAAATAATACTTAAATTATGTTCCGTGATTTTTCACGGGTGCACGGCTAGTACTTTTTATTTATTTATTTATTTTAAAAAATAGAGATGCGAACACGGAATACGTGTCACCTCAATATTCTTACTATTTTCAAACTAAGCTAAACGCTAGTGCTATGAAAATAGGACTAACTCGCTAAGTCTGGAGTGAGGTTCGAACCCGCGAACTTTGGATCACGAGGCGAGTATCCTAACCACAAGACCAACAAGACCAATATGTACATTATACATATATACAAGTATGATTATTATTTTTATGTTTTTTATTTTTTAACAAACATACAGTCAACAGGTCATTAATGACCCTAATATATGGTCCTAGAGTTTGTGAGTGTATTATGTGCAGTTCCTCTTGTTTCTAGAATCTCGCAGGGACTACTTTGAAGGGAGCGCAACTAATATTGACGAATGAATTTTTTTTGGAGAAAGATGAAAATTCCGCGTAGTTTTTATCAAATCTCGTACTTACAAGAAAGTAGACTTCTTACGACTTACAAGTATGTTTTGTAAGCTTGTAAGATTTAATTAGGTTGTATTTTTTTCCAGGTTTTACGTATTTTCCGGACAATTATATCCCATAGGAATGAGCGACATGAGGCTGATTGACAAAAAGGTTTCAACAACATGGTGTCAAGTTAGTACGCACACATTGCAAACACCCTGTGTTTGTTAAATTGCATTTTAAGTATAGAATATATTTTTTCAGAGGACACCCCAGTAAAATGAAAATTGCAATAATTATTTTATATAATTACAGTACACTTGAGAACCTTTTCTAAAATTTTCTAATTCTATTTCAAGCGCGCTATTTCTGTCGTCCTATTTTTTCAAGGTTTTGGGGAGCCTCTGATAAAACATATTTTACGTTAAGGGGAACACATCATGCCATATTTTTTTTGTCATGCATGTAATCATTTATTTTTATTTATACAGTCGAACCTCATAAATTCGAAATTAACTCTTAAAAGACTGTGCTAAAAAAAAACTTTGGGGACGGTGGAGTAACACAGCGTTACCTGATTAAAAATCGGCATAGTTTTTAATATGTGGTAAAATATACATAAATACGATACAGATAAGACTTTTAAAAGGTCCCTTTATATAATTATGTATGTTTAATACATATTTGCATTATTTTAGTAAATTATTATAAAATTATGGAAAATCGAATTTGCGCGCGCTTCCGCCGATGTTTCATTGGCAACTGAATACAACGAAGCGGTCGCCAGCTCGCTTCAGTCGCCTGCACTCCGTCTTTGTCTAACACATGTTACCCGACTCTACCGTACTCTTTCTATATTGTTTTGCTTTCGCCGAAACCCAAGCAACCGCCATCTCTGTCCTACATGAAATGTATGGTATTATCGTGCTCTTTCTTGCTCGATTTAACTGCGATGTACAATATTCTGCTCTCTCTTGCACACTGGCCGAAAATACGAGAGTAATGAATAAATATTTTTTAATTAAAAAATCCGTACATTCCTAACAGTTTAATTTAGTAATTTTGGTGTGAAAATGTCTATTCGATGATTACAAAAAATGTGACGATTTAGTTTTCGTAAATAAGGTAGATATTTCCTATTTTGTATGACAGGTAGACCTACGTTACATCACCGACACATAAGAGTTAAAAGGGCATAAAAAAACTTTTTAGAATTATGAGGAACCCCGTTAATTCGAAATTCAAGTTAGAAATCAAAAACGGATTGCGATTGCGAAACTGGCTAAATATCGTAAAACTCATGAAAAGAGCCGTTAATTTCGTGAATAACTTCTATATTTTTGCATATTTCCAGAAATCATTTCTAAAATGCAATATTCATTTCACTTTGAATAATTTTTTTCAGTTTAGTCAAATTTAAAAAAAAATCAAATTATGTATACGAATTAAAATGTATTGATTTATGGCGCAAGGGTTTAAAAATTATTCCGAATTACGAATTACCGGGGCTTTGAATTATCGTGGTTAAAATCTAATATGAAATAAACATTTTGGGACTTGTGACATTATATGTGTGTATATCGGTAAAACCCAATTTCTGTTTGATAATTGTCTAAATAATTCTACATTTTTGAGTGATTACCAAATTTTGCACAATTACTCTTTAAGCCGCTGCTCAGCGCGGCACGAATTCATTCAACAGAAAAATTCAATTTTTTATTTTTATTGAAACCACAGAGCATAAAATAGATATGCAGAGATAAACTATACTAATTTTTTACACACCAGTTTTTTGTGTTAATGTGTCTCCTCGCATATGCCTAAAACACGTAATTATATACCCTGGTAAAATTTCTGTTTGAATTCATAGATTATTATATTTACATACGAGTAGATAACTATCATCTGCCATTAAAAAAGGAACCTGTTAGGAAATAAGTACTAAAATACATTGTTAAATATGATATGTTTTAAATTTCATATTACGTGACTAGGGCGTTACGAATTGTATATTTCTTTTTATTTATTACAATTTACCGTTTGCGTTGTACAGAGTATAAAAAACACGTATTTTTAAAGTAGATGTATTTTTACTCCCTTTCTTTTAACTCGTAGCGTCTGCTTGTCCACTTGTCGTCTTGTCTGCTTATCTGACGAAAAAACTTTGATCGATTTTTAACCTTTTCCCGTGATCCAATCAAGCTGAAACTTTGCAAGCAGACTCGTGTCGACGATCAAGAAGATATATCAAATTTTCGTTAAAAAAAATTAATAATTATAGTACAATTTCGGATTTTTAGAAATTTGGAATCATTACCAAAGTTTGATTACTAGCAACGGCGCCGGCGGCCCGATAACGTCGCGGAATATTTTCTAAATTTGAATTACTCCGTCGGTATACATAACAGGCACTTCACTACGAATTTCGAAAATCTAAATTGATTGACAAATGTTTTTAGAATTTAATCTTCAAAGCATGAAGTGTCTTATCAATGCTCAAAACATCTGACATTTTAGAAATATATTAAATTACTGTAAGTTTAGTGTTATGTTATGTGTTTTAATTCGTCTTTAATTGTTGTTATATTTTACAAAGAAAGGGAGTATAATAAAAACTTGGTTTTTATGGGATACTTTTTAAAAAATTATGTTTCAAACCGAGTCTCTTAAGTAATGACGTATTTTTGTAATAAAGCGCGTCTTATTTACTAAGAAATTATACGTATTGAGAGTATTTTGTTTGACCGTTTCATAATTGTTTCAAAATTTACAAGCTCATATTAATTTACAACACAGCGAAGGTATTGGCACCAAACGTGGTACCAAATTGTGGACAAGGAATTTGACCTGGCATGACCAGACACAACAAGTGTTTGAGGATGGTCCCGTTAAAAGCCGCAACAACCGTAGAACTTGTATGAGAAGATGTATGAATGTGGCCGAAGCAAAAGTGGTGCACCAGGATAGAAGAGTGTGGCGTTCAATCCTCTCTGCCGACCCCTGCGGGGAAACGGCGTGATGGTTAGTTAGTTAGTTAGTCAATTCAGTACCAAATTGTGCACAAGGAATTTGTTTAATTTAATACCAAATTCTAGACAAAAAATTTTCGTTAATTTATTTATTTTGGTAGTCTGCGATTGCAACCTAGGGGTATAATATTTTGAATATTCTGCAATTTTGTTCCGTATTTGCCAGTGAATAAACATTTTCTATTATAAAAATCAATGTAATATTCCATCGGGTCCTAAAACAGCATTTAAATTGCGTATTTGATAAATAAACACATTTTATACTAATTTAATTACTGACAGAGAGTAAGTATCTCATACCTGCTTATCGATTTTCTTTTAATTTCATAGATTGATATTTTTGATTTATTATAATATTATGTTAGGCTTATCAACGAGAATATTAAGATTGATGATAGCCGTATATAAACGCGAACAAATGACAGCATAATCCATCATACGTCAATAAAAAATCTGTTAAAGACATAAATATCATCTCTAAGCTTATGAATCCGAATATATAATCCTTTCTATGTATTTATAAAAGAAAATACTCTCTGCTGATAAAGAAATTATAATTAAAATGTGATAATTATAATATTTTTTTACACGTCTCGTAAAAATATATATTTATATTTGTTTATTGGTGTGTGAAAACGGTGCATAGGCACCATTGAAAAAAATATAAACAACAAAGAGCCAACTTGACAGTTTAAACAGTGTTGAGTTAAAGTACACAAGCGAGCAATCCAATATTGTTTATTGTTTATTTTACATTTGTCAACATAAATTACTAATAACTCCACACTAGGTAAAACCTGTTATTATTTAAGAGTTTTGTAATAGTAACATAGAATTGTAATAAATAACAATAGTAAAGAAATAGAAAAGTAAAAATAAAAGCAGAATAACGATTTAGTAGTATATACAAACACAAGAATACATGAATCTAAAAGAAAATATAAATATACAGTGAAGATAAAAATTTAAGTAGATAAAAAATAAATACTATATTAGAGTAGGTACACTTGAAATTATGTAAAGCAGATTTTGCCAATTCAGAGGTCAAGGGCGGATCACTTCTTCAGCATACCTTCTACCTGATATTTTTATAAAATTAGTCATATGGTGCTAAAAAAGGTTTTTGTATTGTAATTTCTTTTGTTTCATTTGGTAACTTGTTAAAAATAAGCAAAGCAATGCCCAGTCTGTGTAGTTTAGACAGTGATGAGTGTACGTGGTAGTTTGTTCGTGTATTATCGTAATAAAATAAATCTTTTGAACGTACTGAAAATTGAATTCTGAGACATTTTAAAGGAATTCTTAATAAATATACATCGGATCTTCCAGGAGGAGTATCCAGAAATGATTTATTTAAATATAAGATTTTTGATAAAAAAAGTGTAATTGCTTTTTGTAAGCATTATTCGTCTTTCTGCTGTGTCGAAAACGTATTATTTTTCTATCAGAGGCAGCTGGTTCATTCAAATGCAACATACAACGCCTTCCTGATGGCTTCCCAGCCCGACCTCGCCAGGGAGATGGTGCACGTGTCCATGTCCAGGGAGCTCAGCCTGGAGGACGACATGAAGGAGTACTGGGGCTTCTACCTCCTGCAGGGATCCTCCGTCACGGTGTCCACCTGTGTCAGGTAACGTAAAATTAAAAAATTGTTATTATACGAGAGAAAGTAAAAATTAATGTACACTTTTTGATATGCAATGCTATTGTGGCGAGCCAGACCTGCCTGGACTCTAGGCCCTCGAGCGTCCCAAACGGACCAATCGCGCTCGCAGCGCCGGCAAAGTACCAACCATTCTCTCTCCGCGGCCGCGTTGCCACGCTCAAACTCGCGCTCCGTATATTGTTGTACGACCTAACCTAACCTAACCTAACCTAACCTAACCTAACCCAACCATTCTCTCTCCATGGCCGCATTGCCACGCTCAAACTCGCGCTCCGTATATTGTCTAACGCATTCTCAAACATGTAAAGTATTTGTGACTTCAATAAACCATTGAGTTAATTGTGAGTACATTCTTCTTATTCAGCGTTCACTCGACATGCATCAGACTAATTGTGCATTTTGGCAGAGGTGCACAATCACACTGATACCTTCGTGAATACACGCACATTAACATTCAATCATATCCGCCACACTGGTAACACAGATTTGATTCATAATTCAATACAACCCATCTGCCCAACTATGATAGGGATTCAGCATGTACATCACCGATCAGTAGTAATCCACTGAGAATGTTAGGATTTGTTCTACGTAATGACAGGTTTTTCGAAAATACCCGCGTGCTGAGAACTCTTTGATGCGAAGTAGACTCGAAAGTGACTCGAGGATTTGGGAGCCACATGAGTTTGTACTCTCATATCGTAGAGAAAGTTCACAAAAAGTACAGGCATTTTCTTTGGCTCTACCCAAACGAGTTTCTCCAGGGTATGCTTGGCTATAATTGCTTGGACAATAGATTGTTTGATATTCCAATGTACAGGAAAACATAAAATCAACCGTGCTTTTTTATTAAGATAAATTATAGAAGTCACACAAAGACAAAACTATCTATTTATATGAGAAACATGTATGGAAGTCTTTTAATGGGATAGCCCAGGGCTTACTACCTGTGTGATCACTCTACATAATACAACGTTCACCATTTTCCTTTTGTTTATCTGAAGGGATTATGCTTGAGGCATCTGTAATCTGTAGTCCTTTTTCTTATTAACTAGTTTACATCGATTTTGCAGTTGAATGGAATTGGTGGACGTTACATTGTGTTGAGTGATCACTTATGCCAGCTCATAGAGGTCATAAGCCCTGGTCCATCCTGCAAAAATAATTCCATACACATTATTTTAATAAATAGTTTCATCTCTGTGAGACTTCTATACTTTATTCTAATTAATTAATCATCCTTCTGGGGACAATATGTAGTAACCGTGTTTTCAGCACATGTAGTACATTTAAAAATAATGCTCTTTTATATTCGTAAATTTTTATCATTTCATCATACTTATATAATAAACTAAATAAACCTATAAAGTTCCTCGCATTGCGATAAAGTATTTGCGAATATGCTAAGCTCCTTATTGAGCGTTAATAAATTCCATTTTTTTTCCATAATCTGTGCCAATAAAGATATTGCAACATTCTTAGACTGGCTGCTAAAACCGTCTAATCATGAATTTTAAATAAAACTAAATTTTCTCTTAATTACGCCTGAGAAATCGTCATTAAGCCTAAAAAAATATTAACTTAACTTAGACGAGTAATGTCTATTAAATTACAGATAAGCCTTGCAACGGAGATATTAATGTCACTATTGATCTTACAGTGACAGAATATTTGTAGAGTTGGAGAAAAGTAAACTGGATATGTTTCGCGGTAATATCGTAAATTTAAAAAATATAATTTTGCTTAATTAGTTCTATCCTCACCAAGTCCACCCCACACATCCCACACACATAGAAACTTATTATAATACATTCATAAACTGTTATAACACTATCCAAGCGGGCTATGAATAATGAAAAATATAGTATTTTATAAGTTGTCATGTCTGTACATTCTGACTATACCTAATTATCTTAAATTTGAATTATATGACATTGTGTAGTGCATGTTAATGGTACTTATTATTATTCTGTAGCTTATTTGTAGTAATATGAAAATCTTATATGCATGTAATCTATAATATATATATATCGATATATATATATATATATATATATATATATATATTATATAATCTTAGGGCCTTACATATGAAATTGACGTTTAGTATGGGAGGAACATAAAGTCGATTTTTTTTTTATTATAATATATTTATTTAATCAAAGTATGTACCATTGCTATCTATGCACTTTTGCCATCTCATAGGTAGTTCATCGATCCCTTTACTAAAAAAACCATTCGGAAGGGAATCAATAAAATCTTTGAAGGCGGTTTGGACTGCCCCATCGGAGTTGAATTTTTTCCTTTGCAAGAAGTTATCCAAATTTCGAAAAAAATGGTAATCTGTTGGGGCAAGGTCCTGAGAGTACGGTGGATGTCTTAGACATTCCAATTGAAGCTCCTCTAATTTGGTAGCCGTCTGTTGTGCAGTGTGTGGTCTAGCGTTATCATGAAGCAGCAGTGGCCTAGAGCGATTAACCAGCCTCGGTTTTTAGCAGCTAGCTTTTCCATCATGGTTTGCAGTTGCTGACAATAGACATCTGCCGTAATCGTCTGGCCAGATTTAAGAAAGCTGTAGTGAACGACACCAGCACTAGTCCACCAAACGCTCACAAGTAACTCGCGTTTGTTGATTTGCTTCACTCAATTCGTGAGGTACCCACCTTTCAAGCTTTTTCACCTTACCAATGTGCTTCAAGTGGATTAAAACAGTTTGATCACTAACACCGCAGCCTGTAGCTAACTCGGATGTGGTTTGCGATGGATTCCGCTTCCACAATAGCCTTCAATTCTTCATTATCAACTTTGGTCTCCGGCCGTCCACGGGGCTTGTTCTGCAGGTCGAAATTTCCAGAACGAAAACGTTGGAACCAAAAACGCACTGTGTTTTCTTTTGCGGCACCGTCGCCAAACACATCATTAATCCTTCGAGCCGTTTCTGCAGCACTGGTGCCACGGTGTAACTCGTACTCGTAAATAACGCGATATTTCAAGTTTTTCATTTTGTAAACTGAGTCTCGCAAAGAAAAAAACAATTGAGGAAAAAACAAATGAATTATAATTTTCAAAACACAAATACATGAGTAAATAGCTGTAAAATTTTGGATTTGGAATTCCTAACCAAAGAGAAGATATTTGAGATCAAATTTGCCAGTAGGTAAAACGTCCAATTTCAGATGTAAGGCCTAATATATATATTATATATATATATATATATTAATATAACTATGTATATATATTATATTATATATATATATATATTATATATCTATATACATTATGGAGATATGCAATATCAAAGTTTGCATTTTTTTCAATATTTCTGACTTATTTTTTAAAAAAAGTTGAACTATCATTGCAGTAACTTATATAGAATATGAAAAATTCATTCGCTTCAAAACAACTTAAATAAAATGATAAAAACCTTGTAAGAAATAACTTTTTCAATTTTTGCAATTTATCATTTTTTGGACTTGTATTAAAGCGAATGAATTTTTCATAATCCATATAAGTTACTGTAATGATATTTCAACTTTCTTCAAAAAAGAAGTAAGAAATATTGAAAAAAAACATGCAAACTTTGATATTGCATATCTCCATAACTATTGATATTAGGCCATGGTTGCTTGAACATTTTAGATTCATAACATAAGCAAGAACCTACCAGGAAAGTTTCTGATGCCAGCTCTGGTACACCTTGTTTATAAAATAAAATAACATTCATTTGCCGTTTTTATCGCGATTTTTGGTTTTTAATTTGACGTTTAATTAAGATTGGTTATGATATTAAAATTCGCATCGAAAACCAGACACATACGCATCCATACTGTGCTATACCACTTCATCTATCATTTTGCGATCTCATCGACCTTTTTAGTGAAGGAACGTTTAGCGAAAGGGCATGCTTAGAGCGGTTTTTTCTGCTCAGTCTTACTGGCATCAAATTTAATTTCACAATTTTTGCTGCAGGCGTTTTTTTTAATTTAACGTTTTAGATGGCCAGGAGCTTCCCTGATCATGATCCGCGGCCACCAGCATCTCCAGGAGTGTGCCTACATCGGAGACGACTCCTCCGAGGAGCTGGAGGAGATATTGAGGGCCAACGGAGGGAAACTGGACAACGCCACAATTCAAAAGCTGATTGCCGACCAGCCGACCAACAGGCCTGGCAAGTTACAAAAATTTCAATACTAAACTATTTCTTATTTACCGGATACGTAATGGAAGATGGCCCTATTACAAGGGTCAGTAATCGAGACATTTGTGTGTACGTGGTTGAGGTATGTGAGGTTTAAGCGATTCGCTTGATATATAAGACAAGAGACTCGACACCGTTGTATCGGTGATATACAGGGTGTAACAAAACTAGTCCACAATACTTTACAGATGGATTCCTGGCCTGATTATGAGTCGAAATGTTCAAGCAACCATGACGGAATATTAATATTTAAGGAGCTATGCAATAACAAAATTTGCACTTTTTATTTTTAGAACACTGTTTGGATCGTCATAGACCTTTCGCGAACCTTCTACAACATTCTCCTTCCAAAACTTTCAAGAAATTCGAATGTACAGGAACCTTCTAGACACACCGACACATTCCGCCACTCAGTTTAGAATCTTATAGAACTTTCGGGGATTTTCTAGAACCTTCTCCTACCAGAACTTTCTAGAGCAGGTTTTTCCGGAACCTTCTTGACTCATCGACACAGTCAGCGCGCCTGTTTTGAAATAATCTGAAGCATTTGCGGCCTTCCCATAACAAAACAATGCGCTAGAAAGCACATTTTCGTCACCCACTCCCACCCACGCTCAGCCACCCCCACCAAATTCGCATATTTTCAATGGGACACCAAGGGCTATCCACCACCATAACCACCAGGGCGTGGTAGTATCTGGTTGTGAAGAAAACTTGGCGGATAGGGAAACACGGGTTTCTTTTTATATATATATATTGATTTTTGAGATATTTCTTATAACACGTTGAACTATCATTACAGCAACTTATATCAATTTTGAATTATTCATTCGTTTCAATAAAAGTTAAATAAAATGATAAAAACAATCTTTTTTAATTCGAATTGGAAGGTCTGAATATATATATATATATATGACTTGTATTTAAATAAGTCGGAAATATTGAAAAAAAAAATCAAACTTTGAGGTCATGTTTGCTTGGACATTTTCAACTCATAATTAAAACAGGAATCTACCTTAAAAGTATTGTGGACCTGCTCTGTCACACTTTTTATTGGTATTTATTAAGATACATTAAGAATTATTATTTTACTGAAAAATATTGAAAAAAATGTCACGTCATACGACTCAGATGCAACTTTGTACGAAACAGAAAAGAAGGTGAATATATCAACAAAATAATTAGCTAAATGAAATATCCATATCTTATTAATGACTTGTTTATTCATTTTGATTTCATTTTGTCCTAACACCTTTTCACGTTTTTAAAATTCCGCGAATACGTTAACATTGCTTGGTATTTTCCAAATAATTTCATAGGATTATTTACGTATTCAATCATGCAATAAATAACATATCAGCATAATTCGCTAGTAAAATAATACCATAGTTTTCTGTTCTGCAAATACAGTTAATTTGCTTGACATTTACTGTACGAGGAATTAACGAAGATTACAGAGTAAGGATAGTATGTATTTGCTTTTTCTCTTTGCAAACAGTGATATGAGACTCTCTTAAGATTAGCGTTAAGATTTATGTATAATAACTTGTGCAAACTAGTATATAACTTAAGAATGTTCTTAAGAAGGTCAAACAGTCCAATAGCTTTTGTTAAGGGGGGGGTAAGGTTAATTCGTACAAAAAAAGGCATGTTTTTGTGAATTTTTTGTGATGACACAGTTAAATTCTCTTTATTAAAACTAATGGTTCATTAAAGTATGACATTTGAAGAATATTGTGTAAAATTTTCAAGAAGAAATATTACAAAATACGGCAATGGCAGCAATTATTCGGACGTGTCTCGGAAAAAAGTAGAATTGCGGTGTCCATCATAACTTGGTGCTGGATCATCTGAAATCAAAAAATCAAAGTTCATTCGTTAGATAATAGGTTTCCCTAGGTAACGCTGGGAGGGTTTTTTGAAATTTTAATTTTTAATTTTTTTGGAACACTTCGAAGGGAAAAACGCGATTTTTTGCAAAAAAAATCGATAAATTTGTTATTGCTATTGGACTGTTTGAACTTAAGAAGGTTTTCACGGTCACTCACAATCTTCAAGTTTGTGTTTTCTGGGGTATTATGCCGTGTTGTTACGACCTTTCGGGCCGACGTTTCGGATCCCATTGCAGGGTCCATCATCAAGGACAACAACACATTAGTATATAACTTATTCTTTGTATTTTTGAAACAGAGGACATGACGCGGCATCTCAGCGGGGTGCGTTTCCACGCACCGCGTCCCCCAGCCCTTCAGCTGAATTCTTCCGATCAATTCCATTTGGGTCGCAGCGATGAAAAAGACACCCCTGACACTCAGGTATGACTCTGTAGTAGCGGAGCGCACGCTGGTCGAGTTAGACGTTTCTTTATGTTGTCGTTCATGATGACCAATGTTTTTTCTTATTTTTATCACTTCAATACAACATGTAATAATTGATGCTTTTATGCAATTAAAATGCAATTATGCAAAGATGCAATTAAATGTAATAAATAACGAATAAAACAAAGACCTAATGTTAAAAGAACGTATAGGAAGGTCCCCTCAGGTCCGACTCCTCCTGAGAGAGGTTTCCCGTGGTTCCCTCTCCACATAGGCAAATGCGAAGGAGCTCCAAGTTCCACAGACGAATCCCTGCCGTTCCAACAAAGCTGGTAGTAGCTAGAGTAGAATACCAGAACTCCTATTGAGGTAAATTATAAGCCTTGTACATAGCAAGCAAGGCCAAAAGAAATTGTAACTCACACCAAAAAAAAAAAAAAATTGATGCTTTTATTGACTTTTAGCCTATTGGGAAGTTTGGACACGAAAGATTCCCTAGATATGTGTATTCATACTTCTGGCCGGCCGTGAATTTTTACACCAAAATACACAACAAAATATGTCCGCTTAAAATGTTTGTCTCTCGCGTGAATCAAAACCCGTCCGTTCCGGTGCAACCATAGAAAAAAAACTGGTTCGCGGTGATTCACACACACAGAAAATTACGTCCGTAGATAAGATAATTGTCCGAACAATGAAAATGTGGTGCCATAGTGCCATATTGATTTTTCGTTATCATTTTTTTTCAAAAGATGCTGAGACAGATCCTGGGGCAGTTGAAATTCAAACAGGAGATGAATAAAAAACCTAAAACGTCTCACGTACGGCCAAGCTACATCATTCCTGTACCTCAGCTGGTCCACAGATACAGGGAGACCAATATCAATGAAGAAGAAGAAAAATGGCTTTCTTTTAAAGGTATTTTTAACCTTATTTATGAATATTTTTACAAATACGTATTAATTTTTTATAAAGGTAGCTTAATTAACTGTAATCTATAAATGATCAACTGAATTATTATTTTTAATCATACATTTTACTTTTTTGATATTTATTTCATCCTTTTGTTATGTCTACATAAAAGTGCCTAATCCAAAAAGCCAACTAATCTGACCCAACGCGAATAGTTATTTAAATACCCCAACGGGGATGATTAAAGGTTAATATTTGTTTTCTCAAAAATTACTTATTTTAGATTTAAACGGTTTCCATGTTATATTTAGGTTAGTTTAGTTTATATTTAGGTTAGTTATTAATTACACCTGAGGATGGAGGGACTATTCCTCTCTTAACAATAGCAGTGCCCACAAATCACCAAAATATATAGACACGAACCAAGGTATATTTCTAGGTACATAGTTTGGTACCACGGCTTGTACTAATGCTAAAAAAACTACTACGAGCATGTAAATATTAAAACAATTGATGAATGAATGAAAATGTTAAACCTAATTCTCTTAAAGAGCACAATGCTTATTAAATAAGTCGCGCTTTATTACAAACATACATTTGTACTTGAAAAGACCCGGTTTGGAAACAAATTTTTAAAAGTAAATAAAAAACAAACGTCTTTTGCAAAAAATACATTTTGTTTACAAGGGTATTTATTAATGCAAGCATGAATACTTTAACTGCGGTATAAATGTGTCAAAAATATAGACGAGGGTGGACGTTCTTTAGCTTGACCCAATTCCCTCGTCTAATGGAGGAGTTTAGTTCTTTGTTTTAGATTCATCTTTGTTGAAGTTTCATCTTTGTACAATTTTATACTCTGGTCCACAACCCCCAAAAGTAGTTCTATCTCTCATGTACGTCTAACTTTCTAGAAATCTTGTATACGACTACACTTTTATATATTTCTCGATATATTTTCATATATTTCAACACCGAAGGAGATCGGACATTAGAAGCGGGGCCGTTTCACATATTTAAAAAATACATACATTTAATACAACATTCTGTATTGGCGGACAACATAACATGAAATCCTCTACAGAAGAATGAATTTTCAGTAAAGTTCATTATTGTAATATTCCGTAAGTTTGGGAGTGTTTCCGGATCGCCTTGCAAATTAAACACGTAGGTAATAGTAGGTTTAATCATGCCTATAATTCAACAAGCTTGGACCAATCTAGCTGGACAAAATTCAGAATCAGACGTGTAGGATCTTAAACGGCGCGGCCTAAAGTGGCATTCTGTGTGGTGTGGCAGTAAATAAAACTCAATTTTGATAACTCTACCAAATTTATTTTGATTTTAACAATGTTATTATGTCTGTATGATGTTTAATGCTGCTTTTCTTGGGAATTTTCCGTAGCAATGAAATGTGGGGATCAGATGACATCAATAAATATTTAATTCAATCATAATTTGTGCGAACGAGAGAAGTCTTTACTGTGTGACCCAATCTGAACATACCTAATTTCTTTATTTTTGGCCTCTGAAGCGTCTTCGGGCATTTGACCTATTGATATGACGGAATGTCTTATTATTTATGCAATGTAGCTGGCATTTAAAGGTACAGATACACTTGTGGCATGCTCATTAGCATGCTCAAAAATAGCATGTCATAACAACTGTACACATTTGCTCATTATTAGCATGCTTATTTTAAGCATCCTCATAAATAAGCATGCTCAAAGTTAAAAATCAAACACACATGCTTATTAATGGCATGCTCTTGTCATAGAATAGAGACGCTCTTGTTCAAAATGGAAACTTTGCAAACTGAAATAAAAAATTCAAGTGAACCAATAAATCAAAACAGTTCCCGAGTTTCCATCATTTATGCCTTTTAATAAAGTTTCATAAACATTATTTCTTGGTATATTATTTTTACACAACGGTGACCGAGTATTCCACAGACATTCGTGATTCCTATAAATAAGTCAAGAAAAGTAATGTTTTATCATCTCCCCATCGCGGTTGATTTTTGAGCATGTCACTAATGAGCATGCTTATTACTAGCAATGTGCGTACACACATGCCACTAATAAGCAAGGGCTAAAGAAGGTCAATACTGCGTATACTCATGTGCCACTAATAAGCATGTGTATCAGTACCTTTATGCATTGGGTGTAAGGTAAGATACAAATCCCTTGTTTCTAAACAGTATTGTTTAAATTTGTTCGGATCAATTTGAAGCGAATTTGCGAAATGCGAACGGGATAGGTAGCTTACCATATCATTGTTGTCTTTTCTCAAGGAGGGATTTAGTTCATCTTTACACAATTTTATACTCTTTGGTAGTGCCAAAATAACTCAAAGAGCGTACAGTATAATGAATAATGTAATTTAAAACAAATAAGACATGTTCAGTTACCTAATGTTTCAGATTTGGTGAATAACAAAATTTTATTTCAGACTTGGAAACAAAACCTGACGACAAGTTAGCAGTTAATGCAATCGATACAGAAGCTAATCTAAAAGATGAATCTGCCAAGAAAATTGATAGAGCTGACATAACTGATAATGGTAAACGTGCGATGAACGATAACCATCAAAACCAAGAGAAGGCAGTAGGCACCATTGAAGATAACACAGCTAACGAAGTACGAACTCCATATATTCCTATACTGTAATTGATCAAATTGAGATAATCGTTTTATGACGTAGCGTCATTGTATTTTTTCCAGGGCGTAGCTGATTTAAAAGAAACTGATAATGGCGAAGATGGGACGGGAGAACAGCAGACCTCGAGTGAAGTATTTGCAGATGTTTTGAACAAGCTGAGCAGTCTAGGATCCAGAGGAAAGAATGTCCTGAAGCGACTCAATCAAAAACTGGCCATTGAAGATGTCGTCCAAGTGAATACCGATATAACGACACAAGTAAGTGCGTTTTAATTTTTTTTATATATATATTTATGAAAGTAATTGTAAAGCTGGTTATTTAGCATTTTAAAAAGAATTAAAAGTTATAAAAATCGTGATAATGGTCATTAGATTTATTGGTAAAATAACGTTAAGCTATTTTTTTTTAATATACAGTGGGTGTTTTTAAAGGCTTGTTTTTCTAATTGGCAACACTATTTCAGTCGACAGTTGATTTGTGCTCAGTTTGGTTCGCCATTTCAACACGAATATACTTATTAATTAAGAAAAAAATTAATTTTAATTTAAAAGTCTCTCAGAGATGAAGCTGCTTATATGAGTAATATGTATGGAAATATTTTTATCGTATGGCCCAGGGCCTACGACTTGTATGGGCTAGCTATCTACACAGTGCAATGTTCATAAATTCCATAATAAGAACATCCACACGTTATGAAATTTTTGAAAGTTGTATATACTTACCTATGTACCAAATCTGAAAACTTTTCATATATTTGAAAAAATATATTTTCATAATTTTCATATATACTTGTGACATGTAGAGTTCCTTGAAATAGTAGATACATATATTTTGCAGCTAGTAATTATTTAACATATATACACTAGAACACACCTGAAAATTATTATTTTTATATTTATTTGACTGAGATATAATAACGCTAGAATAGACGCTAGAATAACGCTTGCAACGTTCGTTTTGCAATAATGCTTGCAAATTGTGCGAATTTATTTATAAAACCATGATCATATGGCTAATAATAAAATGATTTTTCTAATAAAGCCAATACCGTGGCCATTACCATTATTTTTATGTATTTTATTTTATTTTAAAGTTCTATATACCTTTAAAAAAATACCCATATTCAAGATAATATCTTCTTAGTTTGTATATCTCTTGAGGTCTTAACCCTTTTACTTTGGATGTCATGTCATTTATTTATTTATACAGTATCAATTTTATTTATCAGTAACCAAATAATATATTTTTGATTCTTAAAATACCAATATTTTTAGAATTGTGATTAATACCCAAATACTTCAACAGTCGGAAGAAATGTCAATACGACTGTCAAGTGTCAATATTTATAACATTGTGTCGAAAATATTGACCTTAACTTAAAATTTTAACTCTTTAGGTGAAGAATTTAGCAGATGTGTGGGTAATAAACTAATTTCTACCAATTTTCTTCCAAAAAATGTTTTTCATTTTTTAGGCTTGTATTAATTTGAATGAATTTTTCATAATCGATATAAGTTACTGGAATGATAGTTAAACTTTTTGCAAGAAATAAGTCAGAAATATTGGAAAAAAATTGCTTACTTACTTAATCATGCCGTTTCCCGTGGGGGTAGGCAGAGAGGACAGAGCGCCACACTCTTCTATCCTGACATACAACTCCTCATCCACATTCAAACATCTTCGCACGCAAGCTCGCCGGCTGTTGAGGCTTCTAACGCTTCGCTTTCATACATCAGTGTTGGTACCAGAATTCCATTATGTACCGCTAGTTTTGTCTCGGTAGACATATTTCTATTAGAAACTATTGCGTTCAAGGCACCGTTCACCCAATTCCCCACAATCACTCTCCCCTCGATATCTTTCTCAACATTCCCTCTTCTATCAAACATACTTCCCAAGTACACAAACTCATCTACGTGTTCCAAACATTCATTACCCAAACATTACTAGAATTTCACACGTTGTCTTACTTTCCTCTTTCTCGAATACCATCACTTTTGACTTGTTTACGTTCATAATAAGGTCACTTTCTTTGCATACATCATACATTCCGCTTACTAAACTTTGATATTGCGTATCTCGATACCTATTGATATTAGGTCATGTTTGATCGAACATTTTTGACTCAATATCAAAGCAGGAATCCGCCTGTAAAGTTTTTGGTACTGGCTATGAGACACCTGTATATTTCGGCTACCAGTTAAGGCTGTGAGAACAGCGTAGCGTGGCGTAGAGTAGCGCAGCGTCTTGGTAATGTTAATGATGGACATTATTAAATAGAGAATTATGTTTTTTTGCTTATTATACCTCATTATTATATTACACTTCATTATTATTTGAGCCATCTGATAGCGTTAGTGACGGAAATAGTTACGCAAAGAATTTTATATTTTGCGTTTAGTAATAATAAATGTTTATTATGTTTAATTTTCGTTAAACTAAAAATATTAAAATATCTAATTCTAAGTATTTTATTAAAAAAAGAACAAAGTCAATGCTTCCATTTTGTTTAGTAGCAATTTCCTTCATCATCAATTGTTGGATTCTAGTTATGGTTACGAATGGGCATTTGTTATTGGGAGTTAGATTAAATTATATGAATTGGCAGTTTTGAAAATCCATATGAAGGGTCATTTAGAATTGAGACAGTTTTCTAAATATTTGAGATGTAGTGTGGCGGCCAAAGACGCGTACATATACACGAGTAAGGAGGTACCGAATACGCCGACACCGAAGCACGAGAGGCCGTCGCCCTCGGTACAACAGTCGAGACAAGAACGCTGATTTCGGAAACAAGCAACAATGTAAGTAAGAGCGACGACCGAGAACTAAGGTGAGAAGAATTGGGGGGCACGGACACGGCGGAAACTCACCTCTGCTGAGATAGACAAAATGTCTCCTCGCGCCGCCGAGTCAAAACAACCCCGAGTTCTTTGTTCGAAATCACTATATAAACCCTGGTCAGCAGAACAGGGTATCTCACTACCCGGTGACTCGTTCATACAGCGGAAGCTCTCGCCGATCGTATCTGTAGATTTCTCCTCATTTCACTGTAATTGTATTTCTGTAAATTGTACTTGCAATCAATAAATCTTTTCCAAACACCACGACTTCATCCTCATCCAGCAACCCATGATAGATTATACCTATTTATGTACGAAAAATAATATAAGAGATCAAGTTTTATTTCTTAGTATCCCGAGACTGTACGCAATACCTCAGGCGACCAGGCCTCTTCTGTTGAAGGATCCCTGAATTCCCTGACAGACGAAGAAATTGCTGATAAAAAGATTGAAGCACTAAGACGTCTCCTGGAGGAAATCATGGAAGACCAAAATCGATTGAAGAAAGGTATTTTTATTAAAGCTTTTGTGCTATTTATACTCTCTTTCTTTTAACTCGTGGCGTCTGATTGCTTGCTTGTCTGACGAAAAAACTTTGGATCGATTTTAAACCTCTTTTCCGTGATCCAATCGAGCTGAAACTTTGCAAGCAGACTTGTGGCAACGATGAAAATGATCTAACAAATTTTCGTTTAAAAATAATTAATAATTATAGTATTTTTTTGGATTTTTCGAAATTTTTTATTACTCGCTTTCGTAGCGTCGCCCGACTCGAGCCCAACGCGTAGGTTAAGCGCCAAACCCGTTTCCACTAGTAAATGAGAAAGGGAGTGTACTTGGTTTTTGTGGGTTAGTTTTTTATATTAATTTAAAAAACGAATGTTGTCTTTTTCGCTCTTTATGTGCTAGATTATTATAGGCTGTACTCGATCCTTCGATAATGTTGTGACATATCACAAGGAATTCGGACAGTGCGCAATATTTTGCTTACCATTCCATGACAATATTTCAAATATCCAAAAAAATATATTTGTATTTCAGAAAGGAAAAAGAAAATTCTGAAGGAAGATCCAGTGAAAAAAAGAAAAAGAGAGATTCTAATTGCGCAGACTTTGGCTAAAGAGCTCAATGAGCACGACGAAAAGGGAAATGCAGCAATAGAAGAGGTTTGTTCATTTTTATCTACTTATGAGCAATATTTTATTACAAAGGTCCACTCGAAAAGGGTCTAGGTTTAATAATCGCAGGCTCATTCACTGGAGTTAAAATCGCGATGTCCAAAAAATAAAGAAAAACTGCACATAATCGAGAAATTGCAAAACCCCACGATTGTTTTAGAATAAATTGGAAACACCTAGAAAACGGTAGAACACGCGAAAATATAGGGAAAGTTTCAGAAATCGAGGTCTTTTCAGAACGAGAGATTCGGTTTGAGATTTAATAATGCATGAACAAATAGTTTATCTTTCATTTCATTACTGACAAATCGGCGTTTACAGGACAAATTATGTTTAACTAGCAGGAAAGCAATCGGCTTCGCCGATTGCTTTACTGCTAGGCCCTGCGGGCGGCTATTGTGGCCGCTGCGCGGCCAATTGTGTTTGCTGTGCAGCAAACACAATTGTTTACCTATGTCTACGTCAGCCGCTTCGCGGCCAATTGTGTTTGCTGTGCAGCAAACACAATTGTTTACCTATGCCTACGTCAGCCGCTTCGCGGCCAATTGTATCTGGAAAATTTCCATTTTTGCTATTGTGGCCGCTTCGCGGCCAATAACGGTCGTCCCGCGGCCAATTGTGTTTGCTCTTGTGATGAATCACCTGTTTCTATAGATTTTTTTATTTATTTTTTTTTATTATTTTATTTTGAACTCTAAGATGATTTAAATGCTACGCGGGAAAAATTGAGCTAAACCCACCTGGCGGAGTATTGGCGCTACAAAAATTTGGGGATGATGAAACGCTAGTATTGGGACGGAGTTAGTAGCGATTGATCGGATATAGGTTACGAGCAGTTAATATTCAATTCTTATAAAACATATTAATCTTGTGGTAAAGCCGCGTTTGGTACAAATGGTTGACGATCGGCGCGGTCCGAGCGGTCCACATGTGCTTCCCAAAAAAAATACTGAACACGGCTTTCGTAGATTTGGGGTCGCGATTATTGCGTTTAGAGCCGTTAAAAAACCGATTAACGTCTACTCTAAGGTGACGATGATATTGACAGTTCCACGAGGTTTCAGAATTATGGCCTTTTTTGCTGTGGTTTTGAAACCGCTTAAATGTCATTAATCGTGATCTTAAGTGGATTGCCGCGCAAGAGAGATAGCAGAATATGAGCAAAGGCAAGGAAGGCAGGTCCTAATCGGGGGATCGCGAGAGGAAAACGCCCCATAAATTTTTTTATAGGAATTGGCCGTGGAGCACGGATTAAACGTATACGTTGTACCAGAGGGGTGACCTTAACTGAGCGGATAATGATTTATTTTCGTTTCGCGGGAGTCGGATAACGTAGGCAGATAGGAAATTTAACTATAATTCCATTATATTTATCTGTAGACTGACGCTCTATCGAGGAGCGAATAATGATTCATTTTCGTTTCGCGGGAGTCGAATAACGTAGGCGGGTAGAAAAGTTAACTATAATTCTATTATATTTATCTGTAGACTAACGCTCTTCAGGCTTTTACAACAGATAGGTAATTGTGCAATGACGGTATATACGGTTAGGAAAGAGATAACGATAACGTGTAAGCATATTAATGGCACGACAAGAAAATAATATACTCGAATATAGATACAATATATTAACTATGTAATCACTACAAACCTGTCCGACGTTAGCGTAGTTTCAACAGGACGGGTAACGTGTATACGATTGGCTATTCTAGCTCAGATTTCGCCGGGTTTGCTAGTAATAACCACAAAACATAATTGGAACAAGTGTAATCAATTCAATTCAATTCAATTCAATTTATTTCATGATAATATGTACATGACAAACAAAATGTTTAAGGCATACATATTAGAAGTATATATCAAAAATGAAAATATTTAATAAATTAAAAATAACATAAATCTGGTCAAAGGTGTAGGAGAGTCCCGCTTCGGAAAACCCCCTCAGACACATGGAATATATCAATACCCAAAGCGATTTTGTTCAGCATGGCTGTGGCTCTTCCAACAGGCATAACCATCGGCAGGTTGGTCCTGTATATTGGAATGTGAAACAATCTATGCTGACGATGTCTAGTGTAATTATCAGGAGCATACAAACCAATGCTCTGCATAATTTGAGGATTATCAATCATACCGCGCAACAATCTAGATAAGAATATTGTAAATAAAATAATATGAATTTGCGGCCCATATACACATGAAATAAAAGGATAAAGCGTATGGGGATCTTATAGATGGATGGATAAATGAAACAAATATATATAGGAGTAAATGCAAGTAAAAAGCAAGCAAATAAGTACCAAAAACATAGGAGAACATAGTGTGATAGAAATTCGAAGACGGGAGGAACAATAATGTGAAGTGGAACGGATATAGCAAGAGCATGTAATAATGATAAACGTACAAATACAGACAACTACTTGAGACCGATTCGACAGATACTAGCAATCTTTCAACACACCTCTAAGAACATGGTGAGCGGTATATAGTTATCAGCGGAGGCGTCCAGTGCCTTGGCAATGAATGAGCACTGAATTAATCCGACGCCTTGCCTGCGGCACTGGAGGTTTATTTACTTATTTGTTTTATTTGTTTTCATTTATTGGGTTTCTTACAGCCATATAATTAATCAATCTTTGAAGAAAAGACAATAATTGATGCACAGAGTTTTGGGCCAATTACGCGAAAACACATACATACAATCGATAAAAGAATAATAAAAACATGTCCAATAGTGGGTTGTGTGAGTGTGTATCTGTGTGTTTATTTATTTATTTTGTTTTGGGAAAAAATTAAAAGCAAAACGATCCTAAAAAATCTTCCACTGAATTTAAAAATTTAATTTAACTTACATTAATAGTTTATTGTGTTATAGCGAATAGTACTCTTCCAGTATTATATTGTTCGAGAATATTCACTGTCTATGTAACATAGTTATCTTGTGGATCAATCTTACTGCCAATAAAAATAATAATAAATGGTTACAAATTATGTTTAAATTCCGCAACGGAGGGAGCTAATACGTCCCTGTGCGCGGAGAGTCGCGGCCAAAAGACAGGATTCATTGGGGACCCACGAGAAAAGATCGCCCAAAATTAATTTAAAATTAGGTATAGTGCCTTTGGATGATTGTTATATCTAGGTATGCAGTGTGCACGTGGTGAATATATGGAAATTGATCCCATGATATAGCGGCCAAGAAACGTTAAATTTCCGATAAAGACGAGTGAAAATACTGGAGAACGGGACATGATAATGGTAGATAATGAAGAAACATCAACTATGATTAGGGGAGTACCCGATAGATTGTGGTTACGGTTGATCAAACGACACATATGGACTGAACTTAGAAATTAAATATTAAAAATTAATTATCGCGCTTGTGAAGCGAGTTCAA
>JADDOH010006203.1:0-25840 GCA_016648135.1 Agrypnia vestita | reverse complement strand
AAAACAAATAAATGGAAACATCTAATAAATATTGCACGATTTTACTTATTTGTGGCGGATGTGATTGCAGTATCGTAGTGCATTCGTGTCGTGAAATTTTTACCAAAGTTTTGGCAAGTAAATTGTTCTAGAGTTGTCAAAAGTCAATAATATTTTATATATTGTTTTAATAAAAAAACAAAATATACCGGCTGGTCATAGTGATGACTGCTCCGAGCAGCTCCTTGGCTGGAACCTCAATAGTGACGAAGAGCAGAAATGATGCCAAAAAGGAAAACGTCAGGTCACCTATCACCTGGCCTATCTGAAAAATGATTTCATTTAATACTTGAATTATTTATTCGGAAATATATTACAACTATTCCACTAAATTGATTGCGTGGTGTGGCCAACTGGCAATAAGCCCGCCAGCAACAAATATGTAAAATGAAATAATCTAAATAAATAAATAATAAGCTTTCAGAAACTTTTTTAATTCAAACATCTTTAGGCGTGTTTAGGTGAAAATTAAGTTTGAAATGAAATGCGCGCGCAACATGAAATGGAAGTTTTCACACCATGAGGCTATCACATGGTATGCTCGTACCATTCGTACCACGACTCACTAATCAAAAACTAAGACGGTGGTTTTCCGAGGAATGATTTGACCAATTCAAACCGTCAAGTTAGTGATACTTTCATGTCACAAGGGTTTAGTTACTATTAAAATAGTGAGAATATTGAGGTAAAACGTAAAAATCTCTATTTACTCAAAAAACACTTACAATTGTGAATTGGTGGACGTATTTGGGGACTCTAGCCAGGCCCAAGTCCCTGTACTGTATAGCCATATGCGTGAGGTAAGCCCCAAATGTCAGCTTAGCGATTGGCTCAAATTTGGAGTATCCCAGGATCTCAGTCACGGGGGCTAGAAGCACAATACACAATACATTTCATCTGCACTGTTTACACTGGTTCACATCTTACCGGTATTTAGTCCCTGGCATGAGACTTGCTAGAAAACGTCTAGATGTTAATATTTTACCAAACAAAAAACAAATTTAGAAAAATAATAAGCACGTTTTTCTTCAATTCGTTTATTTGCACTGGAGACCAAATGTCACCTTTCTTTATCCCCGTCCGATAGATGTCGCCTTCGGGCGATTAAATTGATATTAGTAACAAATATAAATAGTTTAGGACGTCACGTGCAGATATCGCCCTGACATGCTCCGTTCCTTTGAAAGACGTTTCAACTAATGAACAATTAAATTAATATTAACAAGAAATCTAAATAGTTTAGGGAGTCACAAGATGTCGCTCTAATAATGGGTGCTTAAAAAAAAATGCAAAATAGCCACATTTGGCAGTACTAATGTTTGAACTTCTGCATGTTGAATCCTACGTGATATACGAGTACAATTATGTCAGCGTGGTCCAATGAATCAAAGTTCTTACGTTTTTAGGTCGTGAATGATCAGGAACTATGCAATTAAGGTATTATTTAGCAATAATCTAGACATGCGTAAGAAAGGAAAAGAGGAAGATCAATACTGCGCTGGCAGGACTACATTGAAATGGTGGAAATTAACTGGCGAGCAAGCACGTCGGAGCGGAACCGGTGTAGAAAAATTTAGTAGAATCTAATAAATAAGTGTTAAAATCATAGATCATCCATATTAGAACGGGAAAAAAACGCAAATTAGGCCAAGTAGTGTGGTAACGCGTTGTACTTGAGGTAGTGGAGGAGAGACGACAACGGTAAGCGGCGCGATTTTTCTATTTTTATAGAAGAATTAAAGTTTATTTTTAAATTAAGGTATTTAAAAATAAACTTACACGGTATATACGTGTATACTAGGGATGGGCGTTGAATGGACGGACTAGTTGAAATCAACCGTTGACGTTGCATCGACGCGTCGACCGTTTACGTTTATCGCATGGACTAGTTGAATTCGTAGACGGTGGACAGCGGACGCCGTGGTCGGTGGACGATTCGAGATTAACGCAATGCAAAGCAACGAGCGAGAGCAAGACAAAACGTCTCCGATTATTTCTCTGTCATCTCTCGCTGTCGACTTGTAGATGCCATAGACGTCATAGACGGCTCGACGGGTAATTTCATTTCAACTCTAAAGTACACTACCATAGAGTGCAGATCTGTGTACACGAACTATGACTAGAGATTTGAAATTTGAATACATGCGTAGGGCGAGATAGGCTTAATAAGCTATTATCTATTATTTTTTTACTTGATTTTTTGTGATGTCACGTGCGACGATTCGGTGAATTCCCAATTTTACGCTGTATAAAATAAAACAATTCTGTTTAATTATTTTATTTTTTATTGAACCAATATTTTACTGCTTACACCTGATATTGTTGTGTATACCTACTTCTTTCTTTATTATATATAGAAAGAAGTATATAAAACAATATGTAAAAGCCTATAATGTGCGTAAACAAATAAATAATAAAATATTTCTTTTTACATATAAGCACAAGTAGCGGTTTTACTTTCCCCGAAACTATATTCCTTCGAACTTCTTTAAATTTTAAAAATTAACGTAATAAAAATAGCCAACGGTTGAGCCGTCGAGAAGCGTCGCGTTGAACCGTAGACAGTTGACCATCGTCCCGATGTTTAGATAGAACGTCCGCGACGTCCGCGTAACGAAGTTGACGCGTCAACTAGTTGACGAATTCAACTAGTTGATCGTCTCGTCGATGGATGGACGTGGACGGTCTCGTTTCGTCGACGGTAAATACGTCGACGACCCATCCCTAGTGTATACATACATGGTCTGTTCAAAAAGTATCACGAATTTCGTGTTTTTTCAAAAATTATTTATATATTCATGAATATCTATTTTGTCCCCTTCGAAGTAATCCCCACCAGATATTGTAGACTTGTGCCAAAGTTTTTCCAATCCTCGAAGCACTTCAAAAAATCATTTGTGATCTTGTTCAGCTCCTTCTTCGATACCGTCTTTATCTCCTCAATCGTAGCGTAGCGTCGTCCTTTCATGGGCCTTTTCAGTTTCGGGAACAAAAAAAAGTCACAGGGGGCCAGATCTGGGGAATACGGTGGCTGTGGCATTATTAGTGTATTGTTTTGGCCAAAAATTTGCGCACAAGCAACGATGTGAGAGCAGGAGCGTTATCATGGTGCAAAAGCCAATCTTTGTTCTTCCACAAATCTGGGCGTTTCCGGCGGATTGCTTCGCGAAAATTGCGCATAACTTGCAGGTAATATTCTTTATTGACCGTTCTGTCCTGTGGCGAGAACTCACGGTGCACCACGTCCCTGCAGTCAAAGAAAACTGTAAGCAAAACCTTCACATTCGACCGAATTTGGTGCGCTTTTTCGGTCTTGGCTCGTGCGGCAGCTTCCATTGGGATCATTGAGCTTTGGTTTTCACGTCAGAACCATAAACCCATGATTCATTATCAGTTTTGACCCTCTGGAGCAAATTTGGGTCGTCGCGGACAACAGCTTCTTAGCAATGTTAATGCGATGATGTTTTTGGTCGAAATTTAGCAATTTTGGTACGAATTTCGCGGCGACCCGTCTCAAGCCCAAATCATTGGTAAAAATCAAATGGCACAAGCCAATCGATATGTTTAGGTACTCAGCAACTTCTCTAATGGTGATTTGACGATTGGCCAATACTATTTTTTTCACTTCATCAATGTTTTCGTCTGACGTTGATGTGCTCGGGCGTCCGGCACGCTCTTCGTCGTTCACATCTTCTCGGCCCTCTGAGAACATTTTTTACCACCGATAAACGTTGCTTCGGTCCAAGGTAGCTTCACCATATGCCACAATCAACATTCGGAATGCGTCCGCGCACTTAATTTTGTTTTTCACACAAAATTTGATACTGAATTCTCTAATTAATTTTTTGGAATAGGCAAGAATCGAAGACGAGCCAAAACACGTGCAAGCAAACCCGCTGTCAAACATTAACTGAACATTCAAAATGACAGAACTTGTCGGCATAAGTGAGAGATGTGAATACCAACATAACGCCAAAAAAAATCGAAAATTGAATATACCTACGGAAGTTCAAAATCGAATATACCTAAGGAGTAACTTACGGAAATTCAAAATTCGCGATACTTTTTGTACATCGTATATGCGTTAGTTATTTTTTCACGCTGTTTCCATCTCTTTCTATATAGGTAGTTAGCCGTGGTACAAGTTTTTTCTTCTTCTTCCAATTCAGGACCTTTTGTTTTAGTTACCTTGTCGGTTGAAAGGGAGGAGGAAAGATAAAAGTTTGAAGGTGCCAAGTCGAGGGAGTATGCAGGATGGTTCAAAAGCTCCGAACCGAATGAGTCCAAAAGTACCTTGGTGGCGTTAGCCATGTGCGGATGAGAGTTTTCGTGCAGCAAACACACTCCCTTTGTTGACATTCCCCTTCGTTTGTTTAGAATTTCTCTCGTTGGTCTCACATTATCATTCTGCATTAATCGTTTTCCCCTGAGGCGAAAATTCGATCAAATTGATCCCTTTTCTGTCTCAATGTCTGTTTTGAAACTTTTAATCAAATGGGTAACTGGCTACTGTGACGACTGCCTCAGAAGTATAATAAGCTACTGAGGTTTCATTTCCTCTTACAATCGAGCTTAAAAAATCCTCACCTTTCAATTCAAATCGCTCGAGGAATCTCGCGAGCGCTAGCGACCCGATTCAATTTGAGCTGCACTGTCAGTTTTTTTGGGACTCATCTTGCTCACAACATTTTGTTAATTAAATTATTTATTTTGCGTTATCTGAAGTCGATACTCTCCAGACTTCAGCAAAACGTCGAGATTTGCTTCTCTGTAAAATATACGGTTCGTATAAAATATCCGGTTTATTTAACACTTAAGTATCTAATCAGTCATTGGTAATCATTTCACACTTTATTAGGTAATTCGTGCACTAGTTTCGTCAAAATCCAATTATTTTAAACTTGTTTACTAAAACACTGTTAATCAAAACAATGGCACGTGTCGAAAGACGATGCGATAGAAAAATAGGATAGATAACTATTCTTCCGTGCAAAATGGCGGGCGTGCCACTAATCGAATATAGTTTCTATATGCGCGAGCAAAACGCGCACCTGGAACGCATACACTGCTATTGCGGTGCTTGAAAATATACTCGATTTTGAGCAATGCAAGGCATACTCACGCGCGCCACCAGGATCGGAATATATACTAGAGTATTGCGCAGCTCTGCGCTCTAGTACAGTATACTTTCAATAAACGCTTCTGGATGTGCCTTGTAATAGAAAAGTTTTATGTGTTTTAATAATTCCTTAGATTAATTGTATATTTGATGTCGTTAGCACTTAAGTGTAAGAATAATAATAAAGATGTCATTATACAGTACTGTGCCGAATCAGATATTTAATACTAAGAATATTTGACACTGGGGTGTTTCTGAATTGGGTGACTTGTCTTGAAATGTCTAAGAACTATCGTCCACAGACGGCATAATGATTTCATTTATTTTGGTTCATCCCGTCTTTGCAAGATCGTAAAAAACCCATAGAACTTGGGATGACGTTAAAAGGATTTCAAGTATAAAAGGGCAACTTACGGACGTTACCCAGGGCGCAGCACAGGATGAGGAGGCCCATTGCCAGGCACCAGGCAGGCCTGTGCAGGGCGGCGTACAGCGCGGCCTCCAGAGCGCTGTAGGGTCTGGTCGAATGGTAGAGCACGAAGCGGGTTGACATTAGAGCAAAAATTACTGAAACCGCTGCTGTAGTACCCAATATGGACGTTTTCTGTAAGCATTCAATAAATGAGAAACGTTCTTCTTTTTCGTTTGGTACCATAAGGTATTAAGCAATAATGCTTAATTACGACCAATACATAGAAACGATGTCGCTGGTGGATGTTTTCTGTTGCCAGTTAAAAAAAATCTTTTAGAATATATTAAAAAGATTAAAAAATATCTGAATACGAACAAACTGATGTTAAAAAACATTCAAACTATACTAAACTATCGAAAATTGATCGTTGTTTTTTATTTTCGTAGAATATTATCAAAATCCGTGTTGTTATTGTCATAGAAAACAGCCAACTGTGATGCGGAAATATATTTTTTGTACAGGCAATACCGCTTTTTGACGTTTGACGTAAGTATGTTTTGTTTCGCATTTCTCTTTTATTTTTATTTTTTGCAAACTTGTTGAGGGCCAAAAAAACATTCTTAAAGTAAATCACCAAGGCCAAAGATTTTCTGAATTTTTTGTGTTTTTTCTTTTAACAAAAAAACCATGAAAACATGCGTATATTAAAAAAAATACACACATTCATATTATTTTATCGTAATTGTCGTAATGCAATGATTTTTTTATCGTTTAAGTAAAAAAAAAATTCAATCCGATACTGTTGCCAGCGCAACATTATATGAAAAATAGTAATTTATTTTTATTTGTTTATTAGAGACAACACTACTATTATTATTTGATGCCTACCTAATAATCTTCTTCTGTGTTGTATATTTTATTGCACGGCACGGCACACGACGGGACATTGCACTCATAACACATAAATATGATATACTTTCACACACACACATATTTTTAATAAACGCAACAAAATTACGTGTATTTTTGTTAATAAAAAATACCTGTTAGTATTCAATTGAATCATAAACCACAAAAATTGATAAATATCGCAAAACATATCGTATATATTTGTGTATACCTACGTGTACAAATAAATCGAAAATCGAAAAAATAAATTGTATTTCCCGCGCACTTTGTGCGTGACCTTGAATGACGGAATATTTGAATTTCGATTGCGCAACACGCGATCGGGGCGACACCTACAACTATTCTATACGATTTTGACGACAGAAAAACTTCTGATTTGATTGTTGATTTAAAATATAATCCGTGATGTTTTTGAGTTGAAAATGGAACGACAGGTCACCACGGAATTTCTCTACCGGGAAAAAATCACGTTTTTCAAATTCGATACGCGGCCGTCGAGAAATAATTAATTTTGTGCCTGTCGCACATATCCGACGGTGGCACTCTGGCCCCTGTCATTTGTCTGTCGCACAGGTGCGACGCGGCCCCGCGCTCATTAAACTTGCTTCAATAATATATTTTTATACATTCATTAACATTTATTTTACATTTTTAAACAAAGATTAAGATAATTGTTTTTTTTAAAACTGCTAAGTGATCTTGTTGTCAATTTTTTCTCCGTATTTATACTTTGAAAAGTAAATGGATATCACGTTTTACTTGAATATGATTGACATTAATAACATTTTCAGTATTCATCATTATGAAATGTCTTAAAAATTGATATATTTTTAAAATACATACATGTTTAGTCTGTCTCTGACAGCTACCATAAACATTACTTTTATCTCCGGAATGTTTTTGCCATTTCGACTTCTGTTAAAATATTTCGTCTTTCGTCAATAAGACCATCCTTAAATAAGATTGTGCTATTATCTATCCACCACTTCCCTTTTATTGATATTTTATAAATTCTATTTTCCATTTATTTGCCATGTAGCATACACAATTTGTCACGAAGCGGCTGACGTAGGCTCCCGCATAGCTTGTAGCAAACATAATTGCTAAATGCTACATTAAAACATAACAAAATAGCCGCCCGCCGGGTCTAGCAGAAAGCAATCGGCGGTAGCTGATTTTTTATTTTTTTCCTTGTTATTATATAAAATGCTTATTTTCCGTATTGAAAAATGGAAACTTGCCATGTAGCACACACAATTGGCCGCGCAGCAGCCATCGCTAGCCGGGAAGCGGCTATCATTGGCGGCATAGCGGCCAAAATAGCCGCCCGCATGGTCTAGCAGAAAGCAATCTAGTAAAATATAAATACCGTAAAGGTTGAAACATACCTACTACCGCCACGCCGCGCCACGCATGTCAATACTTATCAATCTCATATATTTAATATGGTCAGATACAAATAGACAACACGCCAATGTGATGAAACGCAACCCCATGCGGTAACATTCAGTCGACCCGTGTTGCCGGGAGAGGGGGCACACACGCCACCCGACGCATCGCACGCAGTGTGTTTCCTGTTAACACCCGAAACTACGTGCCAGTCTTTCGAGAATATTCTTGGTTTATATTTTTATGTTTATATTAATTTTTGTTTAAAATGTCGGATGAGCAATTAATAAAATTTCTGAAACGGTAGCCAGTGTTATATGATATGAGTTCAGGCCAATACCGTGATCATAGTATTTGAAATAATGCTTGGGTAGAAATTTTTTTTATTCAACTGTTTCTGTATAAAATATATTCCGTAATTATGCAATTAATCTTTTTCAAAATCTTCATCCAGCTCGTCTTTAAATAGTAAATCCATGGCCACGTCAATACACTTCCGTCCTTCTATGATACTGGCAAAGCGTGTTGTAGCATCACGTGGCGTGTTGTATTTGTGCACGATTCGCATCAAGTGTCGACACGTCACGTCGCGTCGCGTTTTAGTAGAACGTTTCAAGCTTAACGCCGGCCGCACACTGGATGCGTTTTCGAACGAAATTGAGTAGCACGTATACGTACGAATACGCAAGTACATTCCTGACCTTCGAAGTAGTATGGAACATCGCACACTATACACGACTTAGTAGAGCGTGTACGCACGTATACATGCGACGTCCGACACGATCCGGATTTGTTCGGAAATTTTTGCGATTTCGTACGATGGATATTGAAAAATTTGTTAATTTGATACATGACCACAAATGTTTGTGGGACCAAACTGCCGTGACCATCAGCTCATGGCGGAGAATCTCTAAAGAACTAAAAATACCTGTTAGATAATTTGGTGTGAATAATGAAGGTGAGGTATAATTATCGAACAAAAAAACTTTTAAATATTTCTCCGATGTTATGAGCTCTCGTTGCACTTCGATTCTCCCCAGCATTTTTGAATCTATTAGATAGATAGTCGTGAAATTTGTCATTATTTAAGTCTGCCGTAATATGTTGGAATTTACCAAAGTCATCCCTTCTAGTATATTATATTTCGTTCACCCATTTGGTTCTACGATGCCGACGACGCGGTAGAAGTCTATGAATAAGAATAGCGTTTTCCAGAAGCTAAAGATTATTCATTTGGCACAATCGTTATTGGAGAAATGCGAAAAGTAACTGATCGTGACCAACGCAAGACGCAATCAATGTGCGCTCTCAATACGTACGAAAATGATCGTACGAATACGTACGTAATAATTCGTATCAAAAGTGCGACCGGCCTAAGTCTTCTACATATCCGAATCCGAGGAAGATCCTTTCAAAGAGTTCATTTACAAGATACAACATTACCGCTATTCTTGCACTATCGACGTCGTTAAATGATGGGAGAGTCTTACAGTAATTGAACAAAAAGCTCACACAGTTATCAAAGAAGACCGCACGTGACTACTGTAAGCATTACTTAAAACACGGGGTCCCGCACGTTGCCGAGCGGTAGAAATGCGAACTAATCGAAACACTGCTGCCAAATTTGAAATTTCACTACAATACCTTCGCTGATAATACTGCAATAATTCTTGAAAATAAAACATGGAATGGAATTAGTATTGCAGCTAATCATGACATAAAGGTCAACAAAGAATGGTTCGATGACAATCTTCCGTCACTTAATTCGGAAAAAATAATTATCATTCCTTTCACATTCCAAGAAGAAGAAGAATCCAAAAATCTCAAAATAACGATTCACTGTAAAATTGTAAAAATAATGTAACATGCAGCACTGAGTAACTTAATCACAAGTCTAATATTAAATATTTTGGAATAACAATTGACAAGCATGTCAAATGGCTAGAACATGTCAATCTGACCGTGGAACGATTGAGAAAACTGATCTATGTTTTTTACAATCTACGCAATATATTAAACAAAAATACTATTAAAATGGTGTCCTATGCGTTGGTGCAGTCCCTCTTACAGTATGGTAATATTGGGTGCGGAAAAGCTTATACGTCCACCGTACAGTCGATAATGCAAAAAGTAATGATTAAAACCGGGTCCGATGCTTAGCAGAAAACCCGCTTGCTCTGCGCGGGTGTAAACTGTGCGCCTCGAGTTTAAGCTTAGTCTTAATATTCTGTGCGTAATCGTTTGTGTGAAAGCACTTTTCCCAATTCATGATTGATCGTCTTCGGTCCCAGTACACACCAAGACAAAACGATTATCAAAAAACCTTATGACTATCCTACTGTAAACATATTTCAAGAATTTAATGTACCATCAATCACAAAAATATACAAAACAAACTCCCTAGGCCAAATCTACAAATATTATTTTATAAATAAATCTCACCCCTTAGACTGTATAAGTAACAGACATAGAACAAAGGAACCAATAAAGATACCAACTTTAAGAACCACCATGGCACAAGTGTACTTGGGAGTTAAAAGGTACAATTCATTGTTGTCGCAAAACAAATTTCAAGAAAGGAACATTCCAAAATACTTACAGTTTAAGAAAGAAGTCAAATCCTTGATTTTGGACAACGATGTATTGTAACATTGCCCACGTTTCTCAAATGGTTTTTGTATAAAAAATTACAACTAATGGTTTCTGCATTTGTACTTTGACTTGTACCTCCTATAAGCTCGAGCTTTGGCTCATTTTATGGGGAGTAAAGTGTCTTTAATTAAAATTAAAATTAATTTATTATATTAATTATTATGTATCTTCTGTATAAATAAATATAATAAAAAAATAAAATAATAATAATTGGATGGGAGATATTGGTATGGGTAATTGGGAACAAGGCAAGCACTCACCTTTCTTCCTTCGATTTTTTATTTCTCCTCTTGCCTCTTCTATATCTCCAAACTTCTAGCGGCGAGGTGTTTCCCGTTAATTACAAGGCAAAACACTCGCGTCAAGAATTAAATCTTTGATTCAATTTGCGGTAGTTCACAGCGGAAAATTATGCGGTCACTTTTTCTATTCCGATATTTTTTCTATTGCGATTGCAGCTGTTTTTTCCGTCTTGTGGCGGCTTCGATTTTCAAAAGTGGAGCGGCTCTAGTACTTGCTTGGTTTCGGGAATGGGTAGGGACTGGGAGAGAAGGAATACCTTTTTCCTAGTTCACAAATTAATTTATGGCGCTAACAATAATCATATATGAATACCGTGGAGATTGCCCTCTTTCCTGGATGATGGTGCTTGACCAGCAAGTATCCGGTGACAATGCCGATCAGGTATGAGCTCGCCCTGTTGTGCGACTTTATATAGATCTCTCGAAACACCCGGTGCGGATCAATGCTGTTGTAAAACCTAAAATCAAAGTTGAGGGACCATAAGATGGATTTTATATCGGACGGATAAACGGACATCGCCTACTTTCTCTTCCACTTTTGATCAAATTACACTAACGAGACAAATTGATTAACTTTCACCTTACAAGTTTCGTTCAAATGTATATAATAGTAATTAAAGTAAATATTTTTTAGCGCTCGAATATTCATAATTTTGTTTTTTGTTTAATTGCAATACGGACACCTAAGAGTGAACAAAAATCCTGCACCTCTGTCCATTTCCTGGATATATTTAAAGCCGGTCGAGCGGCTTCCAAATTACCATTCTTTCTAAAGGAGCACATATTCGGTGAATTTCACAGTCGGAGCAAGCACCTACATTTCTAATGCACCCACACCACCGCTGAAAAAATACGTATATAAGCCATGCGCTGATACTACCAAGCAGGTCAACCTGTTTAGAAAGCCCCAATAGTCATAGACATCTCATCCACCTCCTGCCTGGGTTAAAATGGAAACATATATATACTATATATATATATAATATAATATATATATATATTATATATATATATAATACGAAATGAATAAATGAAATAAAGAGAAACACAAATATTTGATAGTTATATGGTTCTCTTTTAATTATTAATTCACTTATTTATTTTATTCCATTTTTATTCGGGAAATAATCGAACGTTATTTGCCAAATAAAAATCGAATAATTCAAACCATATTACTATCAAATATTGACGACTTATTAAGTCGCTGGGATAGTGAAATTGGAAACACGCTGTGCGCGAAACACAGAGGTCCGTGGTTCTAATCCAGGTTCCAGCATTTAATTTTTCAGTTTTATTATTTGATATTTGTGTGTTTCTCTCTATTTCATTTATTTATTTCGTATTAAATATTACGGGACTAGTTTCCTTAAATAAATGAAAAATATGAAAAAAAGGGAAGAAAAGTCTGAAAATCTATTGCAAAATATATATAAATATATTGGTTACGTAGTAAAAATTAGTGCAAATAATTGAAATGCGAGGTACTTAAGCGATCGCTCGCGCGGTGGATCATCTCACAGCCCGTGCGCAGGTGTAGCCGTAATCTATGGTGGCAACGCGTCATCATCTAACCTTATAAATATGACAGCGGCCGCCGAGCATGGGGCATTTTATTTCATTATTTCAAAACGTGATTATTAAAAGGGTCCGGTTTGCGTCCACAGTTGTTTAGCGTACCGGTAAGATAACAGATTTTACACGTATTATTAGGATTCCAAGTCAAATATGACATAAACTTTATTTGTTCACAGGACCTTTATTCTTGCTACGCATGTTGTAAATCATGCTTGATACAATTATTCGTGCACAAGATAATGCTAATTTATACGCTACCCATGTAGGGCGCGTACAGTCTCTTATACTATGTGAATGGATCCATCACGATAAAATCTATTATTTCTGGGCTACACTGAGACCGCAGGGTATCAATCACTGATGTCAATTGAAGTCTGATGTTCAAATAGAAGCACTCAAGTTCACTATTCACGCCAAGGGATATGTTCGAATGCAACGGTAACCTAATTATCATTTCTAAACACGGATGCGCACTCTGATGTCATACTGGAATTCCACATAAAAGATACGTTTGGACGGGAAATCGGCGACGCAATCAAGTTGACGCTTCCTCTGAGCTATACAACAGACTTTGAACTTTTTGAAATAATGTGATTACAGCCTATATTGTGCCTTATTGTTCCAACATTCTATTTTGTCCACGTAAATCTATATTTAATACAAATTTATCTTCTGAAAGATCGAGGAGCTCGCTAGTTGCGTACAGATAACATCAAATAAATTTTGACATGTCAATAGCGGTGAACGAGATATTTCAGAAGGTAAATCATGTTTTTTTTATATTTAATAGTGCAAAGTCTACCTACTACAAAACCCAATATGGGAGTAATGATTTTAACTCTTTTTCTTAGTTTCACAGTGTAAATTCTACCCATTATGAAACCAAACATAGGAATATTTCTTTAATTAAAATTTGTAATTGTAGTAAATTTTATCATCTTTACATTTCACTATTTTATTTCTTGAACAGCTAATACAGAAGATTATCAACGAATTTATTTATTTCATTTGATCAACCGCTTTTATTTAACCTCTCATGTTTATTTTCTTATTGATTCGTTATATCTCAAATAATCAGTGAATAATTTATATTCTTTTTGAATGAATTTGATAACCTCTTGTGTAACCTTGTCTATTTTCCTGTAATATATGAAATTATTAACTGAAATTTCTTTTATCTAATCAACCTTTCCCACCTGCAGAGAATTGTAAAATCTAAACTAGAAAGATATGGTACAGCGAATAAGGTAGTAAAAGAATCCGCCTGGGGTTCGTATGATTCCGCTGTGCCAGTCTGTGAAGTGAAGTTCTTTCAGAGAACGTTCACACGTTGCAATATAAGAATTAATGAAACAATTACTTTTTTTTATTCCTAAAGCTTTGAGATACTAATATTTTGAGATACCAGTTTTGCTAAAAAGCTACATGCAAAAATAATTTAGTCTGCATGTGATGCGAAAAATGATCATAGTTCGATGTCAGACAAATCGCACAATCTTCGATCGCGCACACTTCGCGTATTAATTGAGTCTTGATCGTAACTTATATAATTAATTCCGTACAAGTATCTCGATCGAAATTTAAGTAATTTCCAATAGGACTTACCGGTCATTAAATAGAAGCGTAGCGGGCATCTCCAGGACGTAGGTGATGACGCCGGGGACTAGGATAGACAAGGCTAGAAGCAGGGCCAGACAAACCAGCGCAGGGGAGCGCGATCGAAACCGCAGCAGCTGTACCACACCCGAGAAAACGAGGAAGTAATGAAAGTCACAAGCGATGTACCAAGTCTGCCTCATGCACTGAAAATAAAGTGGTTCTATATAAAATCATATCTGAAAATGACAATATTGCTGAATGTTGCATAAAATAAATAGGTGGGAATTGATTCCGTGGACTGTATCCGCTGGATGTCCTGGTTTGAGACGCAACTCGAAAGGATTAAAGGAAGAAATCGAAAGGAATCTGGCCTTACCTCGCTTTTCTTGATGAGTAGAACGCCTTTCAAGCACTTCCTCGCCTTCTGCCGCGTGAAGGAACGTCGTCCGGAAGCGGGGATCGCGCACTTATTTCGCTCGAGATCGGTGTATACGCGGAATATCGAAACAGCGCGGTGATTATTCCCTCATTCACAGAAGACTACGGCCGGTTGTCGGCGAACCCGCCAGAGTGGGACGGAGATACAAAGCAGGAAGGGGGAAGAGAGATGGGGATATGTTACACGGAAAGGTGGTGGGTGCGAAAGTATTTACTGCAAAAGAACAGAAGGATGGATATTCTATGCGGTCTTCGAATGTTTGACAGATCATTTTTCAATTTAATTTGAATGACAACAACTGATTTTGAAAATTTATTATCAATGATCAGGTCTTCGATAGCCAAGCATGATAAAATATTACGCTGTTTTATATCACATCATATAGCATACGTAACTGTAGAGCATGCATCTCAGCTTGTCAACATACTACGTGGTACTGACGCGCGGTACAATGTCCCCGTGCGCATGGCAACTTAGCCGCGGCACGTAAAAATGCCGCGCTATGTTGCGCACGACGTCGCGGAACAGTGCGCGATAATTTGTCCCCTAGTGAATACGTGGCTTAAGCCTAACATATGTCCATCTCTCTTTGTCCGCCCTCCTTTTTGTATCGCTCCGTCCCCTTTTGGCCTACTGAGCCTGCCGCCGAGTGCCTCGAGGAGACAGCGCCGTTTAAGGCGGCCATATACGCTCCGGTAGACCGTAGAGGTACATCTGTTCGGTCGACCTCTAGATACGTACCGCAGCGTGTGTGGTGTTCGCGGGTGGAGGTTTCCAAACCTGTACAGGTGACAGCAGAAGAATTGAAATTCTATACTTTTTGTCTGTGCGGCCGCGGCTGACAAATCTGTGCGTGTGTGGCGCTCTCAGTTTATATTCTCTATTCTATGCTCTCAGTATCTCTCTATCATGTGATGTCGTAGCTGTGACAGGAAGAGGTTATGTTGGGTGCAATGTTTTTTAAATGAAAAGTCTTAAGCGTTGTAAAGAAATCGATGTTTATAAATTGGAACCGTATCTTTAGCGCGTAAAAAATACCACGATCGACCCAAAATTGCTGCAAAAACTAAAAGAATTGGAGCCTGATGCCAATATGAATATGGTTATAAAATTATTCATATAAATTAATTGTTAATATTTTTTAAAACATATTTTATAATTTTGATTCGTATTTTTCTCTTCAGATTTAACTATAAATAAAGGCTAAACTTTATTTTATGGCCTCACTCGATTTTCTTAAAAATAAGTATCCTGATGGCAAAACTGAAATCAAAATTTGGCGGTCGTTAGTATTAAAATCTAAATAAATGAATATTTTAAACAAAACTATTTTATTAGGTACCTGCAGGTAATCTTTTCGCAGAACATTAAACAAAAGGCATCACACGTCTCTGGAATTATTTTACCGAGAGCTTGAGGTGATATGATACTAGAGAATTTAAGGCATTAGTATTATCTCCCTATTGCAAAAAATCTGAAAGGGAAATCTATTGCAAATATCTTAAAGGCCTCTCCCATACAAAGTTTGCATATTCGCCGCCATTTTATAAAAAATCTTAGCCACAAATTAAATGTATATAAATCGATAGAGGACTTTCATACAAACATAAAACTATTCGGTCATAAAATCCTAAAGCGTCATGTTTCTGAGATATTCACATATAAAAAATGTTATTTTGTACCTATGAAGTGTAATACAAATGACACAATTATCGACACCTAACTTTTGATAGCGATCGATCACTTGAAATGGCGGCAAACATAATTTCATTTTTTCAGTAGGTACATATCTATGAGATCTTGAGATAATTTGATATTTTAAAATACAGTAGCCGGCAAACATCTTGAAATTCTACGGCGTAGTGGGGGGAAGTTTGCGCATCTACCTTTCCACCAAAGAGACCCAAATTTCGTCTTCTGCGCATTCCCCCACCACGTCAAAGAATTTCAAGAAGTTCGCCGGCAACTGTAAAGAGTGTTTTGCATTACATGTATATATATTATATGAATAAGAGAGGTGATCGGCACTCCTTTTAAATAATATCTCAATGAATTATTCGAATATTAAAGATATTTAAAATGATGATAGTAGGTAATTAAGTATTCTACACATTTTTGAATACATCAATCTTTTCGAAATCAATTCTTCTTCCTTTTCTTCGTAAGGTTTTATGAACTTATAATAATAAGTGAAATTTTTTAAATATATTTAGGTTTTTTTTTCATTGGAATTTAAAACGTGATGGTAATAGACACAAGCGATATATTTAAAGAAAAAAAACTGACCGAATTATTTTCAAAAGATTTTGTTTCTATTTATTATTATAGATGAAGAGAAAGCGGCAAAAGAGTGTGCGTTAAAATGTGCAATAAACGTGTCAGTAAAAATGTAAAATGTAAAATGTCCCCGCAATTGTAAAATAATTTAACGTGACAATGATAATAAAAACGAACGCCGGTGAGCGGCCGGCAATCTGTGCGGGTGCAAACTTGTCTCGACATGTACCTACCCACCGACACGTGCGGACTTCCGGGCGATCCGCGACCCGCGACCCGCGACCGGGTGACCGCTAATTAGGTCTGCATAATTAATTAATAATATTTATCATTATTATCGATCGATTATTTATTTGTTTGTTCGCGTTCGTATTCGCCGCGCCGGGTAGGGTGAAGAGCGTCGAGCGGTGAGTTTGATTTTAGAATGTATAATAATAATATTAATACTATAATACTTTTACTTACTATTTCATATTTAGTTTGACTTAAATGAAGTTACGAATATAAAAATCTCCATAACTATTGATATTAGGTCATGGTTGCTTGAACATTTTAGACTCATAACATAGTCAGGAATCTACCTGCCAAGTTTTTGCTGCTAGCTCTGGTAAAGCCTGTACATATATCGTAAAACTACTATCTACAATTTGTAAAAAAATATGTTTGCTGTTGTATTATTAAGTTTTCATTTAGTTTTTAGTATAATTATGTTCGTTTTTTGTTGATTATTTGAGTTATTATGTACTTTTACTCACTATTTCATATTTGGTTTGACATAAAAGAAATTACGAAAATAAAAAATAATATTATAAATATATACGTTTTTTATTTTTTCGATCCATTTATCTGGTAGAGTAGCAAGTTTATGTACACGCTCATTGCTATGAGCGTGTACATAAACTTGCTACTCAGCGTGTACATAAACTTGCTACTTTGATGCTTCAAACGATGGTAGACTAGACAAGGTATGAGAAAAAAAAGGTTTCAAAACGGGGTTAGTCACCACTTAGCAGAAATTTAATTTTATTTGATCCGCTCCATACAAAAAATACAAAACTTTTTTGCTCAAACTATAAAGTTTAGGAAAAAGTTTCATAGGACAACTATTGATAAGGTTAATGAGCTCTATCCATCGGCATAAAGAAAAAAGTAAAAAAAGAAAGTTGGTCCCTAAGTCCCTCAAATTACGGTTTCGACCCACTGTGCTTCGGTTCGGGCGGCGGCCGCGCGTTCAAACCATTCGACCGATTTACATGATCTTGACGCTGACTATCCGTTCGCTAGGCCGGTGCCGCCCCCCAAATACGAGCGCCCTAGGCCATCGCCTAGTTTGCCTATATGAACGGGCCGGCCCTGTGTACGGGCGACCTCTAGAGACGTACCGCAGCGTGTGTGGTGTTCGCGGGTGGAGGTTTCCAGACCTGTACGAGTGACCGCAGAAGAATTGAAATTCGATTCTTTTTGTCTCTGCGACCGCGACGGACAAAAGGTAGGGATGGGTAAATGAAAGAAAATGTCGATATATATATATATTTCGTTTCCGTTTCCCAAATATTTTAGTTTTTTTAAAAATAAAAGCTTTTTTGCGTTGCTCTGAAAAGAGTATATATTTTATTAGCAAAAGAACATAATATTTCATATTAAAATTTAAAAATAATAAAAGTACACACCTGAAAAGAGAAACAACATTTAAAGCTATTATTTTATATTATTTTATCGATTAACCGAGAAAAATATCGATGTGCAAAAAAAAGGTAACCAAAAAAAGGTCGCCAAAAAAATATATCGAAGAAAATATATCGATATATCGGGAAAAATATATCGATATATTGGGAAAAAACTATCGATATATTGGGAAAAAACTATCGATATATAGAAAAAAATATATCGATGACCAAAAAAAAGGGTCATCAAGAAAAAATATCGATTATCCAAGAAAAAATTATCGATATTTCATATATCGCGAAAAAATATATTGACTATATATATTATATTGAATATATATATATATATATATATTGAACAACGTTCCCTCTAATTTTTCTATTGTGTGTGCGGATCTTCGACGCATCTGTGCAGTGGCGGTGCGATAAATTTTCACCCCCCCCCCCATAGGGTATTTATTAATTACTGTGATTTTATATAATTTCCCTAGCTTTGTCCGGTAAGAAGAAAGCGGAGGAAAGTTGCCTGGCAAGCCCGTATTACAAGCCTCAATATGATATTCCAAATAAATACATATTTTTTAGTTTAAAAAATGTTACTTACTTACTAGAAAAACTTCGCATTTCTATTGTACCTACTTTTCATATTTGCTTCGGAACATATGATGCATTTGACACGATCATATGTCTCCGAATAAACAAATATTTCACCAATTGTTACTTTTTGTAAATGCATTGAAGATGGCATTTTTGTTTCGACGATTTCAGAGAGCCATTCCAGTTTAAATTTATCGCAGGATTTCTTCTTAACGGTCGCCACATCCACTCCTTTTCGACATTTTAAGGGGATGAATTTTATATAATTAATAGGTAAAATTGTATTATTCGACTCATTTCTCCGAAAGCGTGCGAAAGAATTGTGCATGTATTGTTTCATGCATTCGAGCAAAACTAAAATCTGGCAAAGGAAACTTTTTTTTATAATATTGACTGTGCGGAGTGTAAAACATGTGTGTGGAGACATTTTGCTAGGTGAACGCGCGCACACGCGCACACCTTACAGGGAACGTTGATATTGAATATCAATATATCGATATTTTTCAAACAATATCGATATATTGATATTTTTTACCCATCCCTAGTTTAGTTTCAAGCTATGTATTCACTATGGAACAAATTGCCCCTCAACATCACGCGTGGCATAGAGTCTACGTGACGTTGCAACGTCGCGCACTGTTCCGCGACGTCGCGCACAACATAGCGGAGCATTTCTACGTGTCGCGGCAACGTTGCTACGTTACCCTACTCACACGGTACCCGAGCGAGCTTACGGCGACATCATGCTTTGCGTCAGTACCACGTGGTAAGTGAGTGAAAAATAAAATGTTGTGAGGGCCAACAGCGTTCCTTAATATTGTCTTGCTTGGCTATGGAAGGCCCGATTATTTGTAATAATTGTCAAAAACAGTTGTTGTTATTCGAGAGAAATTGGCAAAAGATCCGTCAGACATTCGAAGATCGCATAGAATATCCATCCTTCTTTCTCTTTGCAGTAAATAATTTCACACCCACCACCTTTTTCTCCTCTTACGTTTCGATAACTCGTTAAAATAAATAGATACGCAGCTGTCATCATAACCTCATCGGGCGACATTTCCGCGACAAGTGATATGTGAATCCCGGTGTGTACACGTCAAATGACCGCGTCATTGTCCCCGAAACATGAGCGTAGATGTTGATACGACATGCCGCTCGGAATGTTTCGCGATTTGTCCCCTAGTGAATACATGGCTTCAGTTTGTTTCAGGCCGTTCCGGCGTCATGCCGCGAGTGCTGGGTGCGACACCGCAACAGATGACAGCTGACAGATGTGACACGCGAACACAATTGAATGCCGTCTGCCATTTTGAATAAAATATTTGACATATTATGCAATGTCATGCAAAAACCGTAGTTGAAAAAGCTGATCCTTCTAAAGTATAATTTTATAACGTGTATTTGAATATATACATATAATATATTTATATAAAATCTTTAACGCGTGCAATATCATATAAAACATTGCTTAAGCAGGAAATAAAAATAAACGCACAAAAGAGCTTTAAAAAATAGTATCCTATAACCGTATAAAAATATGCTTTTCAAACATGCGAATAGTACACTAGCGAAGGGAAAAACTACATTTCAAAATGAACAACAACAACAACACACACACGTTCACCAGTTTGAAGACTACAAAGTGTACACTATAATTGTAGTAAAAACTACATGAAGTAAAGTAATTGTAGTACTACGAAATGAAGTGAAGTAATGAAGTAATTGTAGTATTAATGAAGTGAATTGATGTAATGAAGTAATTGTAGTATTAATGAAGTGAAGTAACGAAATGAAGTAATTATAGTATTAATGAAGTAAAGTAATGTAATGAAGTAATTGTAGTATTAATGAAGTGAAGTAATGAAATGAAGTAATGTAGTACTAGTGAGTTAATATTTTTTTCCCAAATAAAACAAAGTAACATTTGGCGACCTAAAAAAAAAAAAATGTCAACGAGAAAAATATTTAAGATAAATTGACGATATTTTCTCCACAGTAACATTTGGCGACCTAACAATAAAAGAAAAGGTCGCTAGCCAGATTTCTTCATTTGATTCCAAAAAATTTTCAAACCATGGGGGGGGGGGGGTTGTTACAGTTTCCAGAGATTTCTTCTTCGTTTAGCTACATCAACTTCCCAAAAATTTCTTCATGGGTCCCAAAATTTTTCAAACCATGGGGGGGGAGGGTTGTTACAGTTTCCAGAGATTTCTTCATATATCTACATCAACTTTCCAAAAATTTCACGTAAAATATGCACTATTTAAAGTATGTTTCTCATACTTTCGATAACTTTGAAGTGTATGTACTTTGTAGTGTTCGCTTTGAAATGAAGAGTACTATTTGAAGTTTATACTTTCAATAACTTTGGTGTTTGTAGTTTGTAGTGTGCACTATACTTCAAAATGTTCGAAGTGTGCACTTCAATGTAGTACTACATTGTAGTAGTGAGTACAGAGCGGACCCATTACTATAGTACACTCGAAAATCGTAGTAAGATTCATGCGGTGTACCGCAACGTGTATGGGATCTACGGGTAAGCCCATACACGTTGCGGTACGGACCGATCTGCGATATGCGGTGTACCTCTACGATGCACCGGAGTGTGTATGGCCGCCTTTACAGGGCCGAAGTCACTAGAGAATTGCGCTAGCGTTCAGGTCGCCGTTAGCTTACATATCGGTCCTCTACACGCGTCGCTGTCGAAGCCGTTTCACAAGCCACAACCAAGTGCTGCGCCTGCATGATTGCGAGACAGTCTCCTTCTCTCGGATAAAAGCCGCGGCTGTGTCCAAGGTGTACAGTAGCCGTAAGTAAAATTATTAAAGTAAATTTAAAAATCAAATCCTCGACCTAATCACGAGATACCATATTGTCACGGGATCGTGGCTGTGGGAGGCAAATGAAATACTTGAAATTAATTAAAGGTTTATTTATTCACCAGCCACTGGAAACAAATTTATTCGGAGCACAATTCTTTAATTCACACCAATTTCGTAATTTGTACTGAAAAACTCCCCACTTGCGCTTATGTCTGTCGTTTGTTTTTCGTCTCTGGTCAATTCGCACGTGTTCGTCTTTCTGTTGTTTTGTTCGGTTGTCAAAATAACACTGAGTGTTCGGCCGCTACCGATGCCGCCGTTTATTTACAAGATCTAATGCTCTAGGTGTTTCGCGAATCCTCGAGAATGGTCGACCGACCTCTCCACATTTCTGGTGATTTCTAATTTATCGCGAAACACGTAGACTGCTACGCTATCCCCGATTGTGTGTTGTTCTTATCGTTTTAGACTATCGTGACAATATTTATGCTCGGGATTCCTTTGGACACCTCTGTTCTCGAATAACTTATACTTCAACCCATTGTTTGTGTACAATGTTTAGTCTTCGTCACTTTCGAAGATGTATCGCCAGCACCGGAATAACAGAGCCAGAAAAGACTGGGATTGGAAGCCTCGCTACTCACCAATTTCTCCGTCTTGATGTAATTGTTGATCATCAGTAAGTTGGTACACCAATTAGTTCTGCAAGCTTCCGATTCTGGGTCCACGAAGAAGTGCCACAACGGTCCAGATCCAATCGAAGGAAGCACGTGCCCCGTGAACAGTATCACCGGGGCATACGCCGGAACCAACCTGAACAAAGAAACGAGGAAAGGTAACATTATCTTCAGTAGATAAGCCAGTACCCAAGTAGACCCAAATATAGACAGAATATTACATTATGAATTATTAGAATTATGAAATATTAGAATTATGAATCATATACAAGAAGGGACATCTTTTGGGTACAGGCAAGTAAGTGTAAAACTAAGTTTAAAACAGATATTTGAATATTTGGAACATATTTCTTAAATTATCCTTTTTGGCTAGAGCCGGTAACATTGTACGAAAATAGACCAGATTGTAAAAAATAGCACTTTCAAATAAAATTTAAATATTAAGTTTGTAAAGAATTTTACATAAAGTAAAAATATTATTAAAGATATATACTGGCCTACAAAAGAAGTCAATAAATCCTATTTTTCAGGAGTATTCTAGTATATATGTTAACCAATTCGGAATAATATCATATATATATTAAAAAGAATATTTCTTAATATTACACTTGAAAAGTATGGAGTATCATTACCAGCTGCGAATTCTATGTATGGGAAGGACCATAGATGTGTCTAGCATAATAGTCTATTCTAATTCATGAAAGAAATTGATTTAGAATATACGTACAACTTTTAAAAATTTGAAAGTTTTATATAGATTATTTTTTATATACGAAAAATTAGAAAGTACATAAATTATTATTAAAAGCGATTCAAATCTTTTAAATTAATGACAGAAGTACGCAGAATTTGAAATTGCATTGAGACTGAGACTCAATGAGCTAAATCTCAGAGATTTAGCTGAGATAAATTTTAGTATAGGTCTATTCGTATAAGCTATACGAGAGGAGGTATCCGTAAACTCAACACAACGAAACAATGCGCGTATTACGCACTGTACCCACACTAACTCAATTGCAAGCTCATATGAAAAGACCTATACCATGTACATATGATTCAGAACCTGATTTGGAATTACCTCAAGTATTTGTAAATTTTCTACTAGGTACACCTGATTGAGCTCACCTTATGTATCTAAAAAGTACCATAAGTGCAACTGGGAGTCGATTCCTAGATTTTCCTTGCATGATTCCATAGATCACGAGCATACCACTCACCAGCAGGAAAGTGTCCACAACCAAATCGCTGCAGAGAAAAACCACCGACGAGTATTTCTTCAAATACTGTAATTGTAAAAACATGTTATGTTTTAATACTGTTCGATCCCAATGGACAAGACCGGGTTTGCGCATGAAACGCACCCACAATATACTTTCCCTCCTACAACTTTTCCATATAGCACACGCCCGATCTACGTAGATGTTTTATCTATGACATTAACATATTATCATATGTTCAATTTTCTAATCATTAGTTACCCAAGACTAATTACTGAATATAAAATGAAGAAGGCTGATATTTGTTTTATAAAACAGCGCAGCATAACAATTTGCATTAAAAAGCATATTCTGAATAGTTTTAATTTTGCCGAATAAAATAAATTAAGAATTACGTAGCTCGGCACTAACCCCCCCCCCCAATTCATCTACGCCATTACGTAGCCTAGCAAAGCATTCTGCCTAATTTCTCCCCCCTGCTTTGATCAGTCCACGCGGTTTGTAAACGCTTTTTGGTTAGATAAGGATATTAGTGAGTTCCACCCTTCTGATAAGGGTTACCTGGATAAATTATCATAGTGCCGTATCGGCTTAGCCCTGGATTCGGTTGGAGGTCTTCCAAGACAAGAATTAAGGTAAAGACCTTTTCCCAATACCGATTGTCCGCTTCCTAAAACCTTCATCCAAATCATCTCTCAAATAACTTATCCAGACTCACAATCCGTGTGCAAACAAGTACACATATGAAAATAAAAACAATTGTTTTTTAAGTTCTACCTAGAGATTGATGATGCCCTCATAAGGCGAAACGCGTTTCAGAAAATTAAAAAAGTAGAACTTAAAAAACAATTGTCTTTATTTCCAAATGTGGGATTATGGATTTCTACAAACTTACCTCTGAAACAATATATTTTTTTTAAAAAGCAAACAAAGACGTTTTAATCTCACATTTTTTGTACCTGTATAATTTTAAACCTTTTTTATCTGCCAAAATTCCATTAACTCAAATGTCATAATATCCAAACCTTCACACCTACTATAGTGTACATCCACGGAAAATATTTCAGGTTTGATACTATAACGTAAGCCTAGCGGTCGCTGGCTCTTGATCTATGAGAGCTAGAGCCTCCAATCCGAATATTAGAATATTCGAACCTCAAATATATTCGCCTGTTTTTAAGTATTCGTTATTCGAATACTTTAAAAAGTATATTTTTTATCGCTCATATTTATATTGTAAGATTTTTAATATTTTTCTAAACGAAACAAAGGTTTACGAACCCTGGAAGTCATATGCAAGCATTTTCAGGTATACGATTTTCTGCGATTCTTGGATCTTAATAGGGATGTAACCAATGTACAAGGTTTGCAATACGACCGAATATATAGATTTTTTCTTTCTTAAATGTTAACGCGCCGGATTAAACAATATTTTTATTTCGTCAATATTTTTTTAACTTCTATATTACTTTTCACATTGTTATTATTTTTCTCTGGCGTTGAATATGGGGGTGTAAAGTAATACTATATTTTTTATACCTATTTTAAATAATTTAAATGTAAACCACACAAAAAAATCAAAATTTAAAAACATTCAAAATGTACTTGTAGATTCTTAATTAGTAGCCTTAATTAATAAGTAGCCTTAAATAAATTATGAATCGAAATATTCAAGCAAATTCGTCCCTATCAATTTATCGATATATTGTAACTTTAAAGTTTGCATTTTTATAAATATTTCTGAATTTTCTTCTGCAATACGTAAAACTATTATGAAATAAACTTATATTGGATATTTAAAAGTCATTCGCATTAATACGAGTAAAATAAAATGATAATAATTTTGGAAAAATATATTATATAAAATTTTTGGAAACCATTTAAGTACCATTTGCAAACCGCTTTTAAGGAGGATTAGAATACTAGTTTTTTGTATACAATGCCACATAATAGGTAACTACACTTTATCATAGCAAATCACCTGTAATATACATAACTAAGAAAACTATAAAAATATATGTCAATATGTTAACGATAAAAAAATCATGTCCATTAAATCAGTTCAGTTTATTTCTTTACTAGCTGGTTGGCCCGCCTTCGCTCGGGACCATAATTCGGTAAGCGTAGAATTGTGTTGACTTCTTTTTTTGC
>JADDOH010006202.1:0-16536 GCA_016648135.1 Agrypnia vestita | reverse complement strand
AGATGTTGTAGGGCCTCGTTTTATTGAAAATATATAAAAACCGCCTGGGGCCGGGTCTTCTTATTTATAAACTATATAAGATTTCGTTACATTTAGTTATATAAAATGCTATCGTTCGGGAATTCGCGTTTCATTTTAAGCATATATAAATATAGGGTCCCGTTTTAAACAATGTTAGTGTTTCGTTTAGAATTCGCGCCCTCATTTAGTAAATATGAAACATGTAGATTTCAATTGGAACTATTTTAAAATGTTTCGTTTAGAAATTCGCGTCTTGTATTATAAATGTGAAAATTATAGTATTCGTTTTGAGCTAAAACGTGTAAACATAGAAACACTACAGTTTTGACCGCTAATTTGTTTACTATGCCTAGGACATTCTTGCGGTGTATTAGACTTGATGGTAAAATTTAAACTCTTACTCTGTTTAAAATATACGTAGTGCCTCCGCCTAGATTGGCTTCGCGATATACTTTATGAAATTTGTAAGTCCCGCTGTCCTAAAATTATATAAAATTACCTTCGTTTAGATCGGGTTATATCATATTCCTCGTGGAACGCGTAAACCTCGTTGTCCTGAAACTAAATAAGGATGTTTCATCTAGACCGGGTTCATTTTACATTTTAGGAAGAATATAAGTCCCGCGTCTTTCACTACATAAAATGGATTTGGTAAGATTGGGGTTGTTTATACTTGTGGAAATTACAGAATCCCGTTATTCCTAAACTATATTAAAATGATAAATTATATTAAAATGATTTAAACTATATCAAAATTTGCCGGAGAGTGGATAACAAATATTCGAGATGATAGTAAAATTATATTAAGAATAATATAATTTTATTATCAATGCACAAACTTGGCAATGAACTACCTACATATGTCGACATTTTAAATCTATCTCTCTCAAAATTTAAAAAAACACTATATGATCATTTCTTTTCAAAATATTAAATTTTTATATAATGTCTTAAATTTTTTATATATATAGCTGGCTATTCAAATTTAATATTGCTATATTATCGGTGAGTAAAAATTTCTGAGATCACTACTTTACACTTTTGCATATATACTTTTTTACATATATGTCTAACCTCATTATGTTTAAACTATGTATATATATACTTTTTACATTTATACCCTTTAATTTTCTTTTACATTTAATCGTTTGTTGTATTTTAATTATGTATAAACCTGCTACTTTACACTTTTTGCATATATACTTTTTTTTACATATATGTCTAACCTCATTATGTTTAAACTATGTATATATACTTTTTTACATTTATACCCTTTATTTTTCTTTTACAATTAATCGTTTGTTGTATTTTAATTATGTATAAACCTGCTACTTTACACTTTTTTGCATATATACTTTTTTTACATATATGTCTAACCTCATTATGTTTAAACTATGTATATATATACTTTTTTACATTTATACCCTTTATTTTTCTTTTACATTTAATCGTTTGTTGTATTTTAATTATGTATAAACCTGCTACTTTACACTTTTTTGCATATATACCTTTTTTACATACATGTCTAACCTCATTATTTTTAAACTATGTATATATGCTTTTTTACATTTATACCCTTTATTTTTCTTTTACATTTAATCGTTTGTTGTATTTTAATTATGTATAAACCTGTTGTAAAAGGCTATTAAGCCGTGTAATTAATTAATAATAATAATAATAATAATAATAATAATAATAATAATAATAATAATAATAATAATAATAATAATAATATTAAGAATAAAACTAAATCGGCGGACCCTAAAAGTAATATGTATTGACCTTATAAAGATGTAGACTAGTGGGGTTTTATTATAGAAGCAATCAATTCTTTAACAACAACAAGTGGACAAGTGGTTGCTTCATGGGTTTGTTAAAACTTATAAATGGATGGAATCCTAGATTCAAAGCTTAATCCCGGTATTTCGGATAAATATAAGAATATGTAACATCAGAAAATAACGGGTAACGGGTTTTATGAAAAATATCGGTGCGTATAATCATTAGAGTATGATCATTAGAATTGGAGTCTAGTCTCGATGACCCGGGAAGTACGGATACGTAAGACGGAAATAAGGACTATGTTGCAGTATTATTAAGATATATAAATACTTACAATTGTCGAGCTAGAGTCTAATTCCGGTATCTCGAGGAATATAAATTCAAGGAAAAGAAAATAATGTCTAGTTTCGGTTTGATTAAGGTATATACACCGTATAGTTGCCGAGGCTGGATACTAAGCCCCAGCTACGGAAACTTATAAGCGCGTAATGGCAGGATCAAAGGTTAGGTCGCGAACTATAATTAATTAGGGGCCTGTGAATCGTATGCGCGTGCAAGGCAAGTGTCCGCAATCCTTAGGTATAAAGTGAGGTACATAAAGTGAAACTACGATGCACTGGAATGGATATAATCGGCGGCAGATGGGTAAGTCATGTCATCCTCTTTCCGTTTTGAGATTATAACGATATATAAAGGTGGCGCACGATTAAGAAGAATGGTCTCGGGTTCGACACCCCAGACAGAGACGGAAGAAGCGCCGACAGTGAAAGCTAACCCCTGTACCGTAAACTTTACATATGTTTTCCCACAGGTGTTGTTTGCATGTTGGATCCGTACTGACCATAATAGGGGCGAATTAATTTGCCAAATAACCCTTCTCTGCATGTGTGTGAACTTCCAGGGATCGCGCGGCCCGTGTGCTCGACGCCGAACTTAATTATTCATTTCTATTTATTTATTTGATTGATGATTCATTAATTAATTAGGTATTTATTTGTCTATTCATATGCCGCGTCCCAGTTATATATAGTCAGGCGGCGTTTCGATAGCATCTTCATCAACACCATCATTAGCAGCGTCCCAGTTGTATATAGTCAGGAGGCGTTGCGATAGTATCTTCATCAACATCATCGTCAGCAGTGTCCCAGTTATATATAGTCAGGAGGCGTTTCGATAGTATCATCATCAACGTCATCATTAGCGGTGTCCCAGTTGTATATCGTCAGGAGGTGTTTCAATAGTATCATCATCATCATCATCGTTAGCAGTGTACCAGTTATATATAGTCAGGGGGCGTTTCGATAGCTTCATCATCATCATCATCATCACTAGCGGTGGTTCAGCCATATATCGTCGGGAGGCGTTTCGATAGTATCATCATCAACATCATCATTAGCGGTGTCCCAGTTATATATCGTCAGGAGACGTTTCGATAGTATCATCAACATCATCATTAGCAGTGTCCCAGTTATATATTGTCAGGAGACGTTTCAATAGCATCATCATCATCACCATCATTAGCAGCGTCCCAGTTGTATGTAGTCAGGAGGCGTTTCGATAGTATCATCATCACCATCATTAGCAGTGTCCCAGTTGTATATAGTCAGGAGGCGTTTCGATAGTATCATCATCATCATCATCATAGCAGTGTCCCAGTTATATATCGTCGGGAGGTGTTTCGATAGTATCATCATCATCATCATCATTAGCAGTGTCCCAGTTATATATAGTCAGGAAGCGTTTCGATAGTATCATCATCATCATCACTAGCGGTGGTTCAGCTTTTTATCGTCAGGAGGCGTTTCGATAGTATCATCAACATCATCATCATTAGCAGTGTCCCAGTTGTATATAGTCAGGAGGCGTTTCAATAGTATCATCATCATCATCATCATTAGCAGTGTCCCAGTTATATATACAGTCAGGAGGCGTTTCGATAGTATCATCATCATCATCATTAGCGGCGTTTCAGCTATATATCGTCAGGAGGCGTTTCGATAGTATCATCAACATCATCATCGTTAGCAGTGCCCCAGTTATATATCATCAGGAGACGTTTCAATAGCATCATCATCATCATCATCTTCATTAGCGGTGTTCCAGTCACATATAGTCAGGAGGCGTTCTGATAGTATCATCATCATCATTAGCGGTGTTTCAGATATATACCGTCGGGAGGCGTTGCGATAGTATCATCAACATCATCATCATTAGCAGTGTCCCAGTTATATATCGTCAGGAGACGTTCCAATAGTATCATCATCATCATCATCATTAGCGGTGTCCCAGTCATATACAGTCAGGAGGCGTTCCGATAGTATCATCATCATCATTGGCGGTGTCTCAGATATATATCGTCAGGAAACGTTACGATAGTATCATCATCATCATCATCATCACTAGCGGTGGTTCAGCTATATATCATCAGGTGACGTTTCGATAGTGACAACATCATCTTCATCAGTGATGGCAGGGTTCCAGTTACACATCACCCGGAGAAAATTAGGCAGATCCCATCATCATCGATGGCAGGATTCTAGCTGTACACCATTTGGAGAAAATACACCGACATCCCTGGCCAGGGGCTAGGCATATCCCTACTGTCCAGATCCACCTTTCCATCTACTAATACGAGGGGTCATGGCCTCGTGAAACCACATGGCAACCAACCATTACAAGTATTTATTTATGTATTGTATATGTAAGTATATGTATGTATATTATATTTTATTAGTATGTATCTATTCGTACGTAGTGTATGAGGGGGCTCTTCACGGGTGGCACAACACCCGTGCGGATGTCTTCCCTCGTCTGGAATGGATTGAACGTATTGATGCATACCAGATTATAATAAGTACTACCTGGGAGGGTGATTGCAGTCACTGTAGTGTCGCGAATGGCCAATGGGCTGTAGTTGCTCACAGGCGAGGGTTGGGGAGCCTAGGAAACTCCCCCTCCCCACTCGCATATTTTTGACTTGACAGGTGGCCCGGGACCATCTTTACAGTAGCTTCAGTATATATACCGTAGTTTAACTTAGTTTAACCTGGAGGAGTTGGAATTCGGGGGGCAAACTGGCTCTGAGCCCGGACGCCAGACACTGACGCGAGGGATGGTGCGGTACTTTGCACAGAAGAGGCCCAACATGAAAAGGCGCATCCAGGCTCAGGTCAACGTATCCGGAACTCGTGTCGGGAGAAGGAAGATGGGATCAGTCACCGATGAGCCTTTGGGTATGGAGGGGCCGAATTTAAAGCAACCACATTTTCCGCGTACACATACATTTACACATACCTTCTACAAACCCCTTATCCATTAGAACCCAACGTACCACTAGAATGAGACATAGGGCCAGATACAGGTGACGGAACTTAGGCCGGCTAGTAAATAAACGTAACAATGTAATTGATATAAAGATAATGCAGAGTAAATATAAAAGATCGTAAGGAATAAGCACAGCGAGATAACGGCGGAAGATAAAATTATTAATCAGCGAGGGCGTCGAAGACGGAATCATCCATAGGAGCGGCTACGAAGGACTCGAGGGCTTTCAGGGGATCTATGTACTCTATATGTGCATGCGCATGTGATAACGGCACGTCACTAACCTTTCCAGTGGATGGCGGTCGATCCCATACAGGTAGGACAATGGGGGATCGAGCGGAGAGGGCATGGAAGCAGAGGATCGCGCACTCTGGAAGCGCAGCTACACCAGATGCAGTGGTTTCAGTCCGTAGGAATGATAGGTAAATAATATAGGGCCACGGAACATAGTATGTTTAGCAATTGCACCGTAGGGCTTAATTGACGTGCTAGGTAGTTTTGTTTGCGTTTTCCATGAACATTCACGAACTTCATACCCCAGTATTTAATTTAAATTTAGCTTGCGTTAGGGTTACCACAAAACCAATTCATCCCCTATAGTTCGAAACAAAAAATTACACAACGTGAACTGGGGAGGTCTTGAATAAAGCGAGGGTGTCTGGAAATACTACGTTAAAACCGTAGAGCCTTCACCCGACGTAGATAGATAGCTTGTTTGCCTCTAACAAGGCGTAAACTCAGTTAGGAGTAGGATCGAGCTGAAAGGCGAAGAAGAGGAGACATCACAACTGTGATCCCGACGTGATAATCACCAAAGTATCCTCTAAAATCCAACAACTCACGGATAAGCACTTAACAGGCTGACTTTACATGTTAACTAGCTGTGTCCGCGCGGCTTCGCACGCGGAGATTTTTAGTACATTTGTTTGGATCGTCATAGACCTTTCGCGAACCTTCTAGAACATTCTCCTTCCAGAAATTTCAAGAAATTTATTGAATGTACAGGAACCTTCTAGACACATCGACAGATTCCGCCGTTTAGAACCTTATAGGACTTTCTGGAATTTTCTAGAACCTTCTCCTTCCAGAACTTTCTAGAGCAGGTTTACCGGAAACTTCTGGACTCACCGAAACAGTCGGCGCGCTCATTTTGAAACAATCTGAAGCATTTGCGGCCTTTCCATAACAAAACAATTGTGCTAGAAAGCACATTTTCGTCACCCACTCCCACCCAAGCAAAGCCACCCCCACCAAACTCGCATATTTTCGATGTGACACCAAGGGCTATCACCATCATAACCACTGTGGAGAAAACTTGGCGGGTAGGGAAACACGGGTTTCTTTTTATATTAGGTCCTTACATATGAAATTGGCGTTTTGCCGTACTGGCAAATTTGATCTCAAATATCTTCTCTTTGGTTAGGAATTCCAAATCCAAATTTATACAGCTATTTACTCATGTATTTGTGTTTTGAAAATTATAATTCATTTGTTTTTTCCTCAATTGTTTTTTTCTTTGCGTCACTCAGTTTACAAAATGAAAAACTTGAAATATCGCGTTATTTACGAGTACGAGTTCCACCGTGGCACCAGTGCTGCAGAAACGGCTCGAAGGATTAATGATGTGTATGGCGACGGTGCCGCAAAAGAAAACACAGTGCGTTTTTGGTTCAACGTTTTCGTTCTGGAAATTTCGACCTGCAGAACAAGCCCCGTGGACGGCCGGAGACCAAAGTTGATAATGAAGAATTGAAGGCTATTGTGGAAGCGGAATCCCTCGCAAACCACATCCGAGTTAGCTACAGGCTGCGGTGTTAGTGATAAAACTGTTTTAATCCACTTGAAGCAAATTGGTAAGGTGAAAAAGCTTGAAAGGTGGGTACCTCACGCATTGAGTGAAGCAAATCAAAAAACGCGCGTTGACTGCTGCGTTGCATTACTCAACAAAAGGCAAAATTAATGACGGGATTTAAATCGGAATCATTAACTGTGATGGAAGTGGATCCGTACGATATCGGAAGCACTCATCGCAATGGCTGAACCCTGCCGAACCAGCCAAACCATGCCCCAAGCGAAAATTGACTCCAAAAAAGTTACTTGTGAGCGTTTGGTGGACTAGTGCTGGTGTCGTTCACTACAGCTTTCTTAAATCTGGCCAGACGATTACGGCAGATGTCTATTGTCAGCAACTGCAAACCATGATGGAAAAGCTAGCTGCTAAACAACCGAGGCTGGTTAATCGCTCTAGGCCACTGCTGCTTCATGATAACGCTAGACCACACACTGCACAACAGACGGCTACCAAATTAGAGGAGCTTCAATTGGAATGTCTAAGACATCCACCGTACTCTCCGGACCTTGTCCCAACAGATTACCATTTTTTTCGAAATTTGGATAACTTATTGCAAAGGAAAAAATTCAACTCTGATGGGGCAGTCCAAACCGCCTTCAAAGATTTTATTGATTCCCGTCCGAATGGTTTTTTTAGTAAAGGGATCGATGAACTACCTATGAGATGGAAAAAGTGCATAGATAGCAATGGTACATACTTTGATTAAATAAATATATTATAATTAAAAAAAATCGGCTTTATGTTCCTCCCATACTAAACGCCAATTTCTTATGTAAGGACCTAATATATATATATATATATATTGATTGATTTTATATATATATATTGTTTGATTGATTCTCTTTTGATAAGAGTATAAAAATATATAAACTATGGAGTACATTGCCAATTTTATGGGATTTCTGGAGGATTCCAGTAGCTTCAATAGATATCTAATGAGATTATATAACAGAGACTTAAAAGAAGATTCTAGTCAATTACTGAATACTCAAGAAGTATATTAATGTGGATACTCACCTGTTTTACTTATGTTAAGACATTTGTGCGCTTTGATTGAGTCAAGTGATTTAGCTGGTAAAATTTCCAACATTTTTAATATATTAAAACATAGATTGTGGAAAACAAAATATAAAAATTTGAAACTAAGCTTCGATCAAATCTTCAAAACAATAGTTATGTTAAAAATTATAAATGTCAATTTTTGTAAGAAAACTCGATTCAAATCTGTCCCTAGTTCAATGCAGAAACCCTTCACACAACTGCATAAGAGCATTAAGGCAAGCAAAGTACCTGCGCTAAAGGTAAGTGGATAATAAATGCACTTCCTTTCAAGTGCATAATGGAACGTAGGCTGGCGTGGGCTGCATTGTGGGTGTACAGGGTAACCTGGAAAGGGTAACACGGAAACCATTGTCTGTTAGCCTAGTACGGAACTATCTGATTGTCTATTTGCGAAATAGCCAGCCTGTGATCAGCCTTAAAAATATCGTCAAAGCCATAACAATCAAAGAAAAAATAGCTTCTTCTTAAACTAAAAATATTAAGGAACGTGGATTCTGCTAAGGAAAACAAAACATCTTTGAGGTGTGGTTTTAGTTTTAGCTTTTTGGCAATTCTATTTGCAATTCAGAATATTTTGAGTTTGTTTAAATCTTTCAGAACAGTGCTGGCGAACGTTACATTGTGTAAAGTGATCACTTAAGCCAACCATAAGATAGGTCATAAGTCCTATGTACACCCAAATGACTTCTATACCTACTTTCCCATAAGAAATACAGTTTCGTCTCTGTGAGATATCTATAATATACATTAATTCTATTTGCACCTACCTTGGACTGCAAGACGAACGAAAGTGAACTATCTTCACAACTTCCCTGTTCCCTCAAAACAAAAGTCTTCAATGCCTACCTACTCTCTGATTCATATCTCCATCAGGCTTTATCCTCATGGAGCTAGCCATGTCAGGATCTGTATAAGAAATATCCTTGGGAGTAAGAGATGAAGATATTTATTACAAAGTTACAGATTTAATATTTTAACCAAATAAGTATTAAGTGTTGGGGTAAAACAGTGCCTCGTACTTGAAATCGATAATCTATCGTACACCCGTTCTGTGATTAGATTGGTAGAGTAAAAAAAAAAAAATAACGGTATTCAAGCTTCAACCAACACTGGAAAGACGTGACGTCACATCTTGAGACTGAGCTCATCATTTTGAATCACTTATGACTACCGACGTAGTATTCTTTGCTGAGATTTTAAGTATTCATCGTTGAGCGTACAAAAAATACAATAAAATGATTCTTGTGTGTGAATATCTGGAAAATGTCGGCTGAGAGCCAACAATTTTCTACCGGATGGAGTCTCGCAGATCATTTTCCATATTTATAATGTTTAATTGAAGCGGCTACTTGTGAGCGACTCATTCCAGTACCGGCACCGACTTTATACTATTTTAAGGCCTGGTCTATGTTATTCTCTATTAATAATTTTATTCCTTTAATCACGCAAGACCCTATTGTATTCTATGTAAAATTCTTGATTATTTCATAAGATAGCTAGAAAGATAGATAACCCTAGCCTACTTTTGGTTGAATTTAGATATTTTTTAAATCACACTATTTCGCAATGTATCACTCGTATGTGAACAACAATGAAACATTCATTTCTCGTACGCAGCATATATCGCATTAATTTATTTCGCCTCCTTAGGTAAGTACTGGCCCGACTCGGCACGCCTGGCCGTCGTCCGTGACTCACTTCGCACTGAACAATCTGTCAAAACAAGACTCTCGCCGCGGCACGTTCCATGCATTTATACCCAGACACTTGTAAATTTGAACGATTCATTTTCTTTTAGTGTTAATGAGAAGGTTCCTGTTCTTCTAGGCTGTTTGTTCTATTATAGTTTTCAGAAGTTTCCCGAAGATTGTAGATAATTGTAGACCTTTTTTGATCCTGCAATAGTGTTGTGACGTATTACAAGGGATTTACACGCTGCGCTATTTCTTCTATTTGCCATTCCGTGACATTGTATAAAAAATTCTTCTTCCTTCTTGTGTTTTTTAATTTTAATATTTAAAAAACGTCAAATTTCATAACGTGTGAGCATTACTGCGGTTCGGTAACTCTCCATCCATACATCCACCTTTTTTCTCAACCCAACTCGTAGCGTCTGCTTGTCTGCCTAGAAAACTTTGGATCGATTTTTAACCCTTTTCCTGTGATCCAATCGAGCTTAAACTTTGCAGGCAGACTCGTGGTGACAACAGAAATGATCTAAAATATTTTCGTTTAAAAAATTAATTTTGGATTTTTCGAAATTTTAACGGTTTTTTCAAATTGGAAACCATACAAATGAGAAAGGAGCCCGACGCGTGGAGAAGGCGCGAAACCTGTTTCAACTGGTCTGACTCGAGCCATGGGTCCGATCAGACGGTTTCGCCGACGCCGTGCCTCCCTATACCAATTATTGCGTTTTCAATATTCTATAAGTTTTAAGGATAATAATACACATGGAATAGATTTTCCACATGAACTTAAAGCAAAGGAATATGTTGATAGAATATCAAATTGGAAACAATACAAATAAGAAAGGGATTATGATAAGAACTTGGTTTTTATGGGTTAGTTTTTTTAGTATTCTCCTGCAAATCCACATCTTAAGCTTTATTCAGGAGATAAAAGATATTGACAAACGGAAGGGTCAGTCAGAGAGAATATTTAATCACACAGAATGAATTTTTTATTTCTTTTACTTGTCCATACCACTTTTTTTTATTGTATTATTTTCTGTATATCTGGTATCAATTTAATTAATTTTTTTTTAAGAATATTGGTTAAAAACTCCATTCAGAAATATTCATATCTCATTACCAAAGGCGACATCTGTACTGGTTTACGGGAATGACAAAAATTTCAACCACAGGTGGCGGTAGTCAAAATACAACAAACGTATGGAACAAGGTGTGCATATTAAATATATATAAAACTTACAAAATTTGATAGATCCGGCAGTAATCATGGGTGGAGTTCGTGAACATAACATTGTGTAAATAGATCACTTAGGCCAGACATACCATAGATCGCACGCCCTATGGACAGACTCCCATACCTGTTTTCCCATATAAAAAAATAGCTTCATCTCTGTGAGACATCTAAAATATATCTTGATTGGTTAATTTGTCGTATGTTTTTATACCGTTTCTTTTATACTGTTTCTATGACTTTTATTTTTTTACTGTTTCTTTTATACTGTTTATAGTACTTTACCTTAAAACGCAGAGAATACATTAAAATGTGAGGCGATTTTTCTAAAACAGGCTTAGCTTAATTGAAAAATCATCAGAATTTCTTTCTGTAAATAATAACTGTCAAGAATAAAATAAAAATATTCAATAAAATTAAATAATGTTTGATAACGAAATATATTTCAAACGAGGGAGAAAATTCCTTTCTGGGAAGACAAAATGTTATAAAATGGCAATTTATATATCCAGCACGGCCATTTTCAATAGACAGGCTTTTTCAATGGCTCCTTTGTCTCTCCCGACTAGAAAGCTTTTAATTAGGGCCGTGATGGCGGGCTTTGACAGGTATCTATGCTGGAAATAATGCCAAGATAATTGAAGAATAATTCGCGGTGCATACCTCACTCCACCCCATTCTTCTTACTTCTTTCATTGTTTGTTCTCTCTACGGGTTCTTCAGTCTTCTCTTATGTTGAGGAGGGAGGGCTCCCAAGAGGGCGATTGCTGCGAAGCCTTTCAAGCATTGGGGTAACCTCGAATCCTCAATATTTTCGATGCATGCCAATATCGTCTTTGCTGTCTTCCCCACTTCGCAACCTTGGAAATTTGATCATGAGGTCGAAGTTCTCAAAGCTCAAAAAAGGCATGCAGCTTCCATGAAGGGAAGATAAGCTGCATGATTTTCTTGAGCACCTCAATATGGTACATAAGAAACTGAAATTCACCGTAGAGGTTTGAGAATGACAACGTGCTACCTTTTCTAAATTTAAAAGTGAAAAAAAAACTAACCCATAAAAACCAAATTTTTATTATACTCCCTTTCTCATTGAATCAAGTTTCGTGCCTGATGCACGCGTCGGGTAATTACTCATTTGTATTGATTCAAATTTAAAAAAAAAACATTAAAATTTCGAAAAATCCAAAATTATACTAAAATTACTATATTAATTTTTTTATAACGAAAATTTGTAAGATCATTTTTATCATCGCCACGAGTCTGCCTGCAAAGTTTCAGCTCGATTGGATCACGGGAAAAGGGTTAAAAATCGATTCAAAGTTTTTCTGGTAACGCTACAAACCGTAGACGCTACGAGTTAAAAGGGAGTTATAACACCGATCGATGGAAGTATTTGGCACAGAGTCTATAGAAAAATTAGTCGAACCACACAAACCAATTTTCGCATACGAGTTTCCTCTACAATTCAGGATAGAAGATACCTAAATCTTCTTCGATCTTCTCCTTAGTCCTATTATGTATTTTGCTGGCACTCCACTGTGATGGGTCTCGGAATCACCTTAACCTTGTAATTATTGTATATTATTATTATTGTCATTATATTAATTCTGTATACCACATTTTATATACCATAATAAAAAAAAAATTGGATGGAGAAATATTACTCAATACATTAACATCTTCTTTAGTTAAATACACTAAACTATTCTTACGATTTCTACAAGACTGGATATCAATATTACAAAATGGAAAAAAATCAGCTAAAATTGTACGCATATCAGACAAATTATATGGATCTTTAGTTTTGAAATATACTTGTAAATGATGAGACGTACCTTCAAATGATTGTAACGTATTACTCTCACGTAAACAAACAAATAAACAAACCATCGGAAATCCATTTATCTGAATTTTTGAAAAGGTGGTAGACTGATTTAAGGTTGCCCGAATATCAAATATCTTCCTTAAAAATGATACTTGGGTAAAAGTGATTATACCATGCTCAAGAGCAAAACCATGGTACAAATATTCCGTAATTTATATATAATAATAAAACTCAATACTAAGTAATGTTTTGACATTCTTTAGAATTAAGTTTTCTCTCTTGTTAAATCTACACCATAACGTTCAAAATTTAAATTGTTTCACTATTCCTCCGGTTTCCGCCATTTCGCTATTTCTCCCAGTACTGGCAAGGAATGGGTGATTCTATTACATACATTATGCAGTATTCAGAGAAGAACATTTCCTTTTATCTTTATTCGAAATAAATTGACATTGTAGTACATCGTTAATGATTTTTAAATTCTAAAGCTACAACAGACTATGAGACTCAATTGAGTAATCTCTTTCACTACAGTAATTACTGTAGTCAAAGAGATTACTCAATTGAGTCTCACTGAACACGTCACCAAAATAGCCAGGCGTAAGAAAATTATATAGATGTGACCTTTCTGGTGATTTTTGCTGGAGGCTTTCCATATCAGAACCCCTGATATAGGAAGCCTCCTGAAAAAATTTCTAGAAATTTAGGCATATATAGTTTCTAAAATGTATGTATGACGTGTATTCCAAGTAAGTAAGTTAGCTTGAAAAGTACCTTCGGAGTACGATTTACAATTTCTGAAAATACTTAAGATAAATAAAAGAAGTCTCACAAAGACGCAGTTATGAATTGAAAAACAGGTGCGAAAGTCTTTTTATACGTTGGTCCAGGGCTTAAAACCCGTACGAGCTGGCTTAATTTATCACTCTACACAATCCAAAGTTCACCAATTCCGTCGTAAGAACATCCACACCTTATCAAATTTTGAAAATTCTATATTTCTTCAAATCTGAAAGTCTTTCGTTTATTTGAATGAACTATGCTAGAGACATCTGTAGTCTTTTCTCATGAACTTGTGTATAAAGATTTTCATAGCTGGTAATAATACCTCTACATTTTTAATGTGGAGCAATAAGCATGTGATGAATCACCTGTTCCTATAGATTTTTTATTTTATTTTTTATTATTTTTATTTTGAACTCTAAGATGATTTAAATGCTACGCGGGAAAAATTGAGCTAAGCCCAACTGGCGGAGTATTGGGGCTACAAAAATTTGGGGATGTATTGGGGCTAGTATTGGGAGGGAGTTAGTAGCGATTGATCGGATATAGGTTACGGGCAGTTACTAATCAATTCTTATAAATCATATTAATCTTGTGGTAAAGCCGTGTTTGGTACAAATGGTTGACGATCGATGCGGTCCGAGCGGTCCGCATGTGTTTCCCATAAAAAATGCTGAACATGGTTTTCAGAGATTTAGGTCGCGGTTATTGCAGTTTAAGCCGTTAAAAAACCGATTAACGTCTACTCTAAGGTGACGATGATATTGACAGTTCCACGAGGTTTCTGAATTATGGGCTTTTTTGCTAGGTTTTTGAAACCATTTAAACGTCATTAATCGCCTTCTTAAGTGGATTGCCGCGCAAGAGAGATAGCAGAATATGAGCAAAGGCAAGGAAGGCAGGTCCTAATCGGGGGATCGCGAGAGGAAAACGCCCCATAAATAATTTATAGGAATTGGCCGTGAAGCACGGATTAAAACGTATACGATGTACCAGAGGGGTGACCTTAACTGAGCGGATAATGATTTAATTTCGTTTCGCGGGAGTCGGATAACATAGGCAGATAGGAAAGTTAACTATAATTCCATTATATTTATCTGTAGACTAACGCTCTGTCGAGAAGCGAATAATGATTCATTTTCGTTTCGCGGGAGTCGGATAACGTGGGCGGATAGAAAAGTTAACTATAATTCTATTATATTTATCTGTAGACTAACGCTCTTCAGGCTTTTACAACAGATAGGAAATTGCGCAATGACGGTATATATAGTTAGGAAAGAGATAACGATAACGTGTAAGCATATTAATGGCACGACAAGAAAAGAATATACTCAATATAGATACAATATATTAACTATGTAATCACTACAAACCTGTCCGACATTAGCGTAGTCTCATCAGAACGGATAACGAGTATACGATTGGCTATTCTAGCTCAGATTTCGCCGGGTTTGGTAGTAATAACCACAAAACATAATTGGAACAAGTGTATCTAGATAAGAATATTGTAAATAAAATAATATGAATTTGCGGCCCATATACACATGAAATAAAAGGATAAAGCGTATGGGGATCTTATAGATGGATGGATAAATGAAACAAATATATATAGGAGTAAATGCAAGTAAAAAGCAAGCATATAAGTACCAAAAACATAGGAGAACATAGTGTGATAGAAATTCGAAGACGGGAGGAACAAGAATGTGAAGTGGAACGGATATAGCAAGAGCATGTAATAATGATAAACGTACAAATACAGACAACTACTTGAGACCGATTCGACAGATACTAGCAATCTTTCAACACACCTCTAAGAACATGGTGAGCGATATATAGTTATCAGCGGAGGCGTCCAGTGCCTTGGCAATAAATGAGCGCTGAATTAATCCGACGCCTTGCCTGCGGCACTGGAGGTTTATTTACTTATTTGTTTTATTTGTTTTCATTTATTGGGTTTCTTACAGCCATATAATTAATCAATCTTTGAAGAAAAGACAATAATTGATGCACAGAGTTTTGGGCCAATTACGCGAAAACACATACATACAATCGATAAAAGAATAATAAAAACATGTCCAATAGTGGGTTGTGTGAGTGTGTATCTGTGTGTTTATTTATTTTGTTTTGGGAAAAAAATTAAAAGCAAAACGATCTTAAAAATCTTCCACTGAATTTAAAAATTTAATTTAACTTACATTAATAGTTTATTGTGTTATAGCGAATAGTACTCTTCCAGTATTATATTGTTCGAGAATATTCACTGTCTATGTAACATAGTTATCTTGTGGATCAATCTTACTGCCAATAAAAATAATAATAAATGGTTACAAATTATGTTTAAATTCCGCAACGGAGGGAACTAATACGTCCCTGTGCGCGGAGAGCCGCGGGCATAAGACAGGATTCATTGGATGATCCACGAGAAAAGATCGCCCAAAAGTAATTTAAAATTAGGTATAGTACCTTTGAACGATTGTTTTATCTAGGTATGCAGTGTGTACATGTTGAGTGTAGGGAAATTGATACAATGATATAGCAGCCAAGGATCGTTAAATTTCCGATAAAGACGAGTGAAAATACGAGGGGACGGGACATGATAATGGTAGATAATGAAGAAACATCAACTATGATTAGGGGAGTACCCGATAGATTGTAGTTACGGTTGATCAAACGACAATATGGACTGAACTTAGAAATTAAATATTAAAAATTAATTATCGCGCTTGTGAAGCGAGTTCAAATCGTCCGAAGCCACTGAGTCCGTCCCGAAACAGGCACAGGGACGGAGACAGAGACGGCAACAGGAGGTGGGATCAACTGACATATCCGAGAGGAGATACGGTTTTTTTTTGCCAAATTGAATCTTAGGAACAAAGATTTAGGTTTCAAGGGAAGTAGAATATTGAAAATCCTGGAAACACACGACTTAGGACCTTTTCCCGCTAGGGGGGTTTTAAAATGT
>JADDOH010006201.1:0-11990 GCA_016648135.1 Agrypnia vestita | reverse complement strand
GGGTACGACAATGTCACCGTGAAGATCATCAAATCCACGAGCAAACTACTCAGCAGACCAATTGCTCATATAATTAACATCAGTCTACAGACATATTTTATATTTCCAACTAATTATAATAAAACTATAGTTACACCAATTTTCAAATCTGGAGATCAGGAGGAAATAAAAAATTATAGACCAATATCGCTTACATCAAACATAGCAAAGATCTTTGAAAAAGTTGTTAAAAAACAACTTAATAGCTATATCCAAAGCCAAAATATATTAAATCCGCAACAATTTGGCTTTAGAGATAATTTAGGCACTCAGGATGCAATTGCCAAACTAACATCTATAATTTATCACACTCTCGATAGTGGAGAAAAATGTCTGGGGATTTTTGTGGACTTGAGAAAGGCATTTGATAGCATATCACATTCAAAACTTGTTTCAAAATTAAAACAAATAGGAATAAGCGGAATGGTATTATCCTGGTTCCAGAGCTATCTTAAAGAACGAAGCCAGATGGTGAGAATCGGACGTAAGCTAAGCGGATCACTAACTACATCTTTTGCAGGGAACAGTCATAGGCCCAATACTATTTATAATTTATGTTAACAACATGTTCAAATTATCTTTAAAAGGAGAAATTGTATCTTATGCTGATGATACTGCATTAATTATAAAAGGAAAGACATGGGGTGATGTAAATATAAAAGAAAACAGAGTTGCTAACATTTCGAAATCATGGTTTGACAAAAACTTTTTGTCTTTAAATGCAGAAAAAACTGTATATATCCCGTTTTCTACTACCAAAAAGGATTCACCTGAACATATTCATATAAAGATCCACTCCAATGTGATGATAACAAAAATTGTAATAATGAAAATTGTCTGTTTTTGTCTGGTAAGAGCAGTATCAAATACTTGGGTGTCATAATTGACAGCAATTTAAAATGGAAAAAGCAAATATGTTCCACAGTCACTAGAATGAGAAAGCTTATATACCTATTCATAAGGCTACGAAATATCTTATGAATAAACATGCTTAAGATGGTATACTTTGCGTTTGCCCAGTCCATACTGCAGTATGGTATAGTTGGCTAGGGTGGAACCTTTAAGTCTAATATACTACCAGTGGAAATAGTTCAGAGAGTAATTACCAAAGTGATTTTGAGGAAACCCTCAATATTCCCAACAAGGGAACTTTTCAACATTTTTAACGTCCCAAATATTAATCAAATCTATAAAAAAATTGCGATACTTCAAATTCACAAAATGTATATCAATAATAGAACATTTGGATGTTTTAGTAATAGACCGAGATCAGCTGGAAATATTTTGATACCTAAATGTAATACTAGCACAGCCCAACACCATTTCTCTTATCAAGGAGTATCATTCTTTAATTCTCTTTCCAATGAAATGAAGACGGAAAAAAATTATAGAAAATTCCAGACTAAATTGAAAAATCTTCTACAAAAAACCATCACAATGAAACCACCAAAAAGCAATGAAAAAATCTTATCAAAAACAATCTATATATACTTTTAAATGTTATTACAATACCTTCTTAATTATTAATGTTCATAACTTAACTTAATGTATCCTCGTGTATACCTTATTTACTTATTCTAATGTCTCACATTTTTGTATTCTTGTATTGTTTATATCTTACTTACTTAATATAATGTCTTAATGTTTATAACATAATCTAATGTTTCTTTTTCTATATCTTACTTATTTAATCTAATGTCTTACACTAACGATTTCATTAATAATATATATATATATATATATATATATATGACAATGCCCCCACTTTTAAACACGAGAATAAATTCTCATTTAAACGTGGGTAAGCGTGTAATATAAATGTGTATTTATTAAATTATATTGAATACTCTTAAGTTTGTACATTTACCAAATAAATTTAAAAAAAAAAAAAACATAATCATATTTCTACAACTTGTGTGAAACAATGAAGAAAGAATGACATCGTTGTTTAGAAAATTTTGTTTCAAACATAAATTACTAATATCTTTGCTCTGCGTAATGCATTATGATTTTTATAGGTCAATAAAAAAAGTCTCTTCGAGGGTTCATTTTTGGCAATGTTGACCATATGACAATCTTTAGTTTTAGAATTGTAGCCTGTGTGTGAAGACGTGTGTCAAGTTTTAAAATTTTAGCAATACGTATAAATAGTTGGAAAAAAAAAATCTACTTATTTTTAGAATTTTTTTCGATAACATTATTTTCATAAATTTACTAATTACTTCTTCAATACTATTTATTTTATCTTCACCCATTTTTAGCATTCATCAGAGAATCAAGAAAATATTTGGAATTATTGAAAGAAATTTCTAATATCAATGAAGAAAATTCCGGTACCAGTTCTGAAGAAAAAGCATTTGAAAGTGAAAGTGAACATGAATCCGAGACTTCCGAATCCGTCGACAGCGAAATGACAGAAGAGTCATCAGAAGAAGAAAACATTCCAGGTCTTGGTAGAAAAAGAATGCGCATTTCCTCAAACACTGACTCCGAGAAAGAGTCATCCACCTCCAAAAGCAATACAACAGAACTACTTGCTGTCGATGGAACACAATGGACGGGCTTTGAAGCAAGTGGGTCCAGCGGTAGACTGTCCATTCACCTATTATTAAAAGGTGTCGCAGGACCTACTAGATATTCCAAAAGAAATGTGATATCGGGTCATGTGCGAACTGCCTTTGAACTAATAATTGATTTGCGCATGTTAGAACGAATTAAAGACTGCACAGAAATAGAAGCGCGTCGTGTTCTAAAAAATAATTTAACCATTTCAATTAACAATTGAGGACTTCAGTTAAAGAAAACAGTCAAATAAAACATTTGATACAAAAAAAACGAAGAACTTATGTGCATCCGTCAATTTGACGGGTGCCGTATAGATAGGTATATCAAAAATGCCCGTAAACCTAGTGTTAAAGGCCTTTATTTTTGTTAGTGTCCAGGAATTTTTCCAGAATTTGTTAACACTCAAAAGTAGCGTATTGACGAGCAGATAACTAGAAAAATACAAAAAAATCCTAATTGGCAGTTTAAGATATCTACCGGCGTATTAAATTTTGAAAAATTCTTATTTTATATATTTTTTAAATTCACTATTTTCTTCCTTTCAGACCTGAAGCTGAAATATGTATAAATATTTTGAAAATGCATTATACCAAAGGCTCATAAGCAAACTATTACTCCACACTCTGCAACAATCTTAAAAATGACAAGATCTTCAAAGTAACAAAGTGTCATTACAGATCAATGATAATTAAAAATTAAAACAATTCAGTTTGTTTGTGTTAAGGATAAACAAATCTCCTTTCTTAATGTCTGTGATTTCTTTATTAATTGTTGTGTAAGTTTTTTACATTTTGTTTTAAGTCATATTGTCCATTTTCCTTAATAATATCTTTACAAAACTATAAATTCATTGTGTTTGATTTTTGGCATGATCCGAAACTTTAACATGGTAGCAGAACGTGGTTGCCAAAACGCGTGATATATTGATCGTGTTATTGAACCGTCAACAGTAGCTGTATTAAAATAAAGCGCGTGTGTTGCGTGAACATTATATTCTCTTTTCTATGGTATACATAAAATGGATAAAATCGTTCGTCTGTGCATATGAAAAAAAAAACGCTATTTATGAACAGCAATCAAAATAGGCTGCACACATACTGCAGTCTGAGTTTTTCAACTTTAGTAAATGTTCCTCCGATGACATGATAAGTAATATTGCTAAATTTGAAGGCTTGGTTTTACGTTTGCAACAACTGGATCTTAAACCTGATGAGTCTTCATTGATAGTCAAATTATTGGCTACATTACCTGACAGTTATGAAAGTTTACGACAAGCATGGTGGGCACGAAGTGAGGAGCTGCAAAGTCTTATCAATTTGATTGGAATTTTGACTGCTGATGACAAACGAAGAAAGGATAAACTAGACGAAGGTGAAGAACTTGAAGCATTGATGTCAAAATGTGCAATTAAAGATAAAAAATCGAAGTATTCGAAAAATCATGGCAGATCTTCAAATGGTAGGTACTGAAAGTTTGACAAAAGGAAACCCAACTACACATGTCATTGTCACGTTCGACGGAATTGTATAAAATGGAAAAATTCACAATGTAGACAATCTTTAAGTCAGTCAAATGATCAAGCATTTGTTAGTGAAATACTCAATGCTGAAATAGGAGATAATGCATGGATCGTTGATAGTGGTGCTACAAATCATGTTATGTCTAATAAATAATGTTTTTATTCTTTTGAACAGTTTTTAATACCGCTTAAGATCCATGTAGGAAACAACACAACTACGAATGCCCTTGGAAGAGGATCTACAAAATTTGAAGCTGCAGTCAATGGAAAGTGGCTACCTTCCCACATGGAAAATGTTCTATATGTTCCTGATGCCCGAAGAAATTTATTTTCTGTTACCTCGGCATTGGATAAAGGGTTGGAATTCAAATCTTCGTGTGACTCATGCCATTTTGTGAAAAACAATTTAGTCAAGGCGAGTGTAGGTCAGTTATTTAAAATGAAAATCAGAAGTATTGAAGTAAATAATATTGATGCTGCTGAAACAAATATTGCTATGAATACTCTACAAACTTGGCACGAACGCCTTGGACATCAAAATAAACGTCAAGTTCAATAAATATTGAAACAACGTGGAATTAAAACGTCTGGTGATGATGAATTTTGTGGAGCTTGTATTGAAGGAAAGCAACACAAATGCTTTCCATTCACGAGAACAGAGATCTACAGTTCCAGGTGAAACCATTCATGCTGACCTGTGTGGTCCAATGGAATGGACTTCAATAGGTGGGAGCAAATATTTTATATGCTTCACTTGTGATTATACGAGATTTCGAGTAGTCTATTTCTTAAAAGAGAAGTCTAAAACATGCGACAAAATTCAAGAAGTGATTCAGTTCATTTAATCACTGTGGACGCTCTGTAAAGACAGTTCAATGTGACAATGGAGGTGAATTTGAAAATAAAGGCGTATCGAAATATCTGAAATCGAAAGGGATAAATCCATACACGCCGGAACAAAATGGTTCTGCTGAACGGACAAACAGAACAGTTGTAGATCTAGCTAGAACTATGCCGCTATCAAAAAGGTTGCCCTAGTATGGGCTGAGGCTGTAATTACAGCAGTTTATACTTTGAACAGAACTGGACCAAGCAGTATAGAAAACAAGACACCCTATGAATTGTTCTGTCACAAACAAATATACTTAAATAAATTACACATTTTTGGATCAAACTGCTATGTTCATGTGCCCGATGAAAAACGAAAGAAATGGGATGCCAAAGGCCAGAGTGGAATATTTGTTGGATATGCAAATAATATTGATGGTTATCGTATCTGGTTAAAGAGTCAAAATAAAATCATTCAAAGTAGAAATGTCAGGTTTGAACCAGAGACTCCAGATCGAACAGTGACCTTGTTTTCAGAAGATTCATATCAAAAGGCACATAACAATGAAGTAGAATTGAACGATGAATTGGGTGATACTGAAAATGATCAAGTCTGTGACTAAAAACTGTGTCTATTAAAAACCGCTTGAGAAATAAAACTAATCCACCAAAGCGATTGATTGAAATAATATTAGCTGAAATTGATGAACCTACCAGTTACACTGAAGCAATAAATTCAGAAGAAAGTATTCATTGGCAAAAGGCATTACAGAATGAAATGGAGAGATGAAAAAGATACTTGGATTTTAATTGAGTTACCTCCTGATCGAAAAGCGATCTCAAGCGATTTTCATATAAAACGTAAACCCGATGGGTCAGTAAATCGTCACAAAGCTCGTCTGGTTGCACGAGGATACAGTCAACAAAAGGATATGATGAAACATTTAGTCTAGTAGTTCGCTTTGACACCATCAGATCATTTTTAAGTGTCGTTGGAAGTGAACCACTTGAACTAGCTAAGTTTGATGTAAAATCTGCATTTCTTCATGGTACATTAGATGAAGAAATATATATGAAACAGCCAGAAGCGTTTGATGATGGATCTGATAGAGTATGTAAACTAAAGAAAAGTATTTATGGTCTGAAACAATCGCCAAGAGTGTGGAATAGCCAATTTAAGAGAATAATGATGAAACATAACCTATCTCAGAGCAAAGCTGACCCCTGTTTGTTTTATAAGGTATCTAATAAAGAGAAATTATTGATTATTATATGTGCTGATGATGGCTTAGTAGCTTCTACAAGTCAAAGAGACATTGATACTTTTTTGTCTTCATTAAAACAAGAATTTAGCCTGACAATGGAACCACTTGGTTATTTTCTCAATATGTCAATTACTCATAACTATGACGGATCAATCTTTAAACATCAAAGAACGTATACAGAAATCATTCTTCAAAGATTTAAAATGAATGAGGCAAAACCAGTGTCAACGCCAATTGAGAAATATATAGCACTGGAAGATTACTCAGAAACAAATTCAACAAATGCACCTTACCGAGAAGCAGTGGGTTGTCTGTTGTCTTCCATAATAGCATCGACGATGCAGTCGATGCTATTATGGAAGATGATGACGGCGACGTGGAGTATGATTTAGTTTTGGTGCCCCAAGATCCGGCTGTCGTAACCGATGAAGAGGAAGGAAATGATGATGACTTGGCCACGTCAACTTTTCCAAGAGACGTCCCAGGTACAGTTGATGTGGTACCACGCCATCCAGCTTGTGATGTATCGGACTGGGAGCGATGACGAACCCTAAAAAATATATCTCTGGCTATCACGAATTGCCATCCGAGCGCTCTTACTGGAGTTTAGACGAGGATCTCGGTATTCCTACAGTGGCAAAGTGTATGTCACAGAATAAGTTTCTTGGCATAAAAAAATATTTACACCTTGTGGACAATACCTTAGCAGTAGATTCAACAGTCAAAATGTACAAACTCATTGAAAGAAACTCATACCAGTGGAGAGTTTTTCATGAAAATTTGTCAGTTGATGAGTCCATGATAAAATATTTCGGCCGTCATCCGGCCAAACAATTCATAAGAGGAAAGCCTATTCGGTTTGGTTACTGCAATTGGGTTGCAACAAGTTCAGATTGATATTGTTATACTTTTAATGTTTATTGCGGCAAATCTACAAACATGTCTGTTGATCCATTGGGTGCGAGGGTAGTGAAGACTCTGTTGGCCAAGATGCCGATACATCGACAATTTTTTACTAACTACCAACAATTGCTGAAGTTATTAGGCTATCGGGCGACGGGTACAATAAGAGATAATAGAACCATAAAATGTCCACTTGTGCCTGTAAAAACAATGCAAAAAAGACCCAGAGCAGAATATAATTACCGCTTTGATAAAAAAAATGAAATCACCATTGTACGGTGGAAAGATAACAGTGTTGTTACTATGGGCTCCAACTTCGACAACTTGGAACCTCTAGGTAAGGTAAAAGATGCAAGGTGAAAAAAAGAAGGTTGATGTCAATATTTCCAGATTATTCGTGAACTACAACAGAGGTATGGGAGGCGTAGACTAAAATGGATCATCTATCAGCCTGTATCGCATTTCCATCAAAGGAAGAAAATGGTAGTGGGTCATATTCAGTTACTTGATATGGCTCTCTCGTATGCATGGCGGCTACATGTTCTATTGAGTAAGAACGACGATGTTGTCTATATGGATCGGTTATCATTCAGACGTACGATTGCACGGGCTTACTTGAGACCAAACAAAACAATGAGCCGTCCATCGTCATCAACGGTACATGGAGTTGATCGAAAGAACTTTGGCCGTAACCCGGAGCGCATAGAAAAACCATTACGATGTGTCATTTGTTACAGCAGATGTATCGGACAGGTAGAATTATGACGACGGGATGATGATGATGATGATGACCCGTCTGATATGACGATGTGATGATGATGATGACCCGTCTGAAGTCAAGAATTTTGGCCCTTACGGAGGGCTCAGGTCCGTTGTATGGGCCCACCTCGCCTCCAAGCGGATAGTCGGCGCGGGCACTGAGCCGGCGATATGTGACATCTCCGACGGAGGGCGTTGGAAAAATTCCACGAAGAAATTACATTTTTGGTCTTATCTTGTAAAGTGTTGAAATATTTGAAATACTTAAGAAAATGAAATATTTAAGTTTGATGAAATATTTAATGAAATATTTAATGAAATATTTAAGAATTAGATAAGACATTTGTAAATGTAATACTGAATAAAATTGATGTTTCGTGGTCTTGATATACAGGGAAAGCTCGCGCGATGGGAATAAAATCATTTTTAAATCGCGCGGAGCGCTGCGGACTATCATAGAATGGCCGCTATTTTGATGGAATTTATGTAAATGTCCTGCCTCGAAGAGGCGAGGAAGTAAAAATACATAAGTATTTAAATGTGCCAAATGAGTCCTTTGTGTGGTATTGTAAAGTAGAAATTAAAATAAAAAATGTTTAAATTGAGAGTAAAATATCTCGCGTGGGCCCTTGACCGCGCCGCCTGTAGGCGCGGGTAGTGGAAAAAACCCGGCGCCATAGTCGCGCCGTGCGTCTGGAACGAGGGCCAAAGCGAATATTTTTGAACTCTGATTACGGACGTCACAGACATCCTAGCGAGCTGAAACATTTTTTATTGTGTTCCTCGTGTGAACATCTATGGGAATGATATGTTTTTGCTTATCTGAAAGTTAGCTACTGCGCTTTGTTTGAGGTGACACACTTTGTCTGCCTATTACGCAATTAATATCTATCCGACATACTTGAAAATATCACCAAAGGATGCGCTTGGTTGAGATCTATCGAATGGTATAACTTAGAATCTCGTAAAATCATGTTTACTATTTTTAACCGAATTAAATGTAAATTAATTCTTGAAAATGCCGCGGTAAATCGGCATATTTTGTTGAATAACTAGGTAAATTCACTCTTGCGGTTCCAGTAAACGACATCATCCTATGGGCAAGACATAGATTGGTATAGATGATGTGTTAAAATCCCCGGGGGGGTGGCGTTTAATTTGCTATCGATTAAAATATTTAATTTTAATCCGCGAATCGGCACGGGAGGCCGACATTTTGCGCTCCAAGCGCCCGGTGAATCGAGCGCGCTGATTGGTCGGCGTCGCGAGACAGGGGGAAGCTTTCCGCACTGTATAAATACTGCGCCGGGCGGGCGAGTCGCTCATTCTGCTGGGAGCCTCTGCCGAGTACGCCTACTGGAACATTTTATTCTGTGTTTACTTCACACCCTGCTTGACCCCTGCTTTTCTTCTTTGGATTTGGACTCTGGATTTTCTACTGACTTCTGCATTTGGACTTGGCTACGATTTTGGATTTATTGGACTTGTTTTTACCACCTGAGGCGACGACTTGGCTTGGATTCTGGACTTAGAAAATTTTCTGCGCTCAACACTCCCGGCCTGCTAGTACATCGGGGCTTCGGAAGCGAACTCAGCGGACCGCACCTGTTATTTAATTGTTTCCGTGTGGAACAATTGGTCCTTCGAGCCGGATTGCTGAGTTTCGCTTCACCACAGCGGAGCCAGGAGGATGTCGCGATCTGGGAGCCACCAGGAGCGCATGGAGGACCGGCGGACACAGCGCGGCCGATCATCTACTTCGGAGCGGTCGCGCTCTAGATCGACCCGCGGCTCGGACCGCGGCTCCTACCATTCTTCACGGACGGAGGACACCATCAGGCGGCTGATGTCGGACCTACGACGGGAGCGCCGACTTGTGCGGGACCTGCGAGTGGAGCGGGAGGCAATCCTGGAGCACACCGACCGGATGGTGGGCCGCATGATGGTGCACTCGCGGCAAGCGGACGCCGCTGGAGCGGCGTCGGCTCCTGCCGCCACTTCTACAGCTGCAGTTGGTGGCCCTGAAAAGGGCCCTGTACCCGCCGCCACTACCGATGGAGCCGGTAGCCCTGATAAAGGTCCGGTACCTGTTGCCTCCACCTCGGCAGCTGTTGGCCCTGAAAAGGGTCCGATACCTACTGCTGCCGCCTCAACCCATGGAGTCGGTAGCCCTGAAAAGGGGCCAGTTCCTGAGAGGCATCAACAACCCGATGCCTGGACCAGTGAGCCACCCCGCCCAGCGGGTGGTAGCATCACCAGCCGATTGGGACCGCCTGTAGGGAGCAACAGGAGCACAGCAGTGGGGCCTGTCACCATTTCTGCGAGGACAGGCAGCGAGGAGCGCAGCAGGCGCGCTTCTTCCAGCGGTGCTGCGCGGCGTGAACACTGCCCGGAGCCGAGCGCCTTCACCAGGGAGTGGGTCACCAACCAACCGACTGTCACACCGGAGTCGATGACTTCACTCATCGAAGAGGTCGTCCGCCGCAGCCGACAGAGCGAGACGACAGGCGAGCCCACTCCTCAAACAGTGGCGATCATGGCGCGGCAGTCGGGAGCACAGGACCTACCGATCTTCAGCGGCGATCCTTTTGACTGGCCGACGTTCTCCGCCCAGTTCGAGCAGTCCACAGCGCTCTGTGGATTATCATCGGCGGAGAACCTGATCCGCCTGCAGCGGGCGCTGAAAGGGAGGGCGCGCGAGGAGGTCGCGCCGCTACTGCTGGATGCGGACAATATTGAAGAGATTATGCAGGCGCTTCGCGACGAGTTTGGGAATGCGACCGTGATCGTCGACGCCATGCTGGAGAAGGTTCGCCGCATTCCAGCCATCTCGAGCGACGCGCCACTGAATGCGATGACCAGGTTCGCCTCTCAAGTGCGCAACGTGGTGGCGACCATCAAGGGATTTGATGATAAGTACCTGACTTCCCCGAAGCTCCTCGCCGAGATGGTCGAGAAGATGCCGATGCCGCTGCGCTTTGTGTGGGTGCAGGCCCGGCACGGGTGCCCCACATCAACCGTCCGGGACTTCGGAGAGTGGCTCGCTCGGTCGCTTTCAGCGGCCCCCACCGCCGGCCTACACATAAAGAAGCCGGTCACACCCCGCAGCGGACAGGTGCACCACACGACCGAGCGACAGGAGGAGAGCCGACCATCAACCAGTCGGCAGGGAGCGGACCCGCCGGCGCGCAGCGATATCTACTGCGCCCTGTGCAGGACGTCCACGCACGAGATGCCGAGCTGCAAGGCATACCTGGGGAAGTCGGTGCCGCGCCGATGGAAGGCTGTGAAGGACCTGAGGGTGTGCTACATTTGCCTGCAGCGCGGCCACCTGGTCGGCCGATGCAGGAGCCGACGGTGCGGCGAGGCGGGGTGTCACCAGCCCCACCACCAGACGCTGCACATTGCGGCCAACTACAATGAGAGCCGCGGGCCGCGCACCAAGGGAGGCGCGGTCCGCTCCAAGGATGCAGCACGACGCGCCCCGAGGACCTCCACCACTGGCGCGGCACCCGCCGCAGCATCAACATCTGTGTCGGCGCCTGCGAACGAGACAGTGGGCCACGCCGGGGGCCAAGAACACGGGCGCACCGTGTACCTGAAAGTGCTGCCTGTGACGGTCGTCGGCCCCCGTGGGCAGGCCGAAGTGCACGCGCTTCTCGACGAGGGATCGACGGTCACCCTCCTCGAGGAAGATGTGGCTATTGCCGTCGGTGCCAAAGGACCTGTGCGCGCGTTGCGCATACACGGCGCGGGTGGCATGTGTTCTTCAGACAATCGGTCGCGAGCCGTGAATATAACAGTGCGAGGCAAGGACAGTGCCGAGCACCCCGTGAGAGCGCGCACCGTGCGAGCGCTCGCTCTACCGCCGCAGTACGTCGTGAGTGACCCGCGAGAACTTTCACGCTTGGGCCACGTCTCGGCCAGCGAAGTGAGGCCCAAATTACTGATTGGGCAGGATCACGCGCATCTCATAGTGACGCGGTCTTTGGAGGAGATGCCGGACGGCGGTATTCGGTCGCGGACGCTTCTGGGGTGGGCCACGCATGGCATTCTCGGGACCCAGCCGCACACGGGCGCGACGATAGTGCTCATGCTCACCGGGAAGAGCG
>JADDOH010006200.1:0-12800 GCA_016648135.1 Agrypnia vestita | reverse complement strand
CCGCTGCCTTCAGAAATCATCACTGAAATTGTGTACTCCAAAAGTGACCAGGTTTTACGATTAAATTACGGGAAAATGTTGTTTTAAATAATACGGTATCTCTAACTGGATGCGAATTCTCCATCTAATGATTAACTTGGAAAATCAAGTAGCTTGTTGGTCTTGCTTTTGGTTAGGACTCTCGCCTCGTGATCCAAAGGTCGCGGATTCGAAGTTCGAATGTCACTCCAGACCAGCAAGTTAGACTTATTTTCATAGCACAGGCGTTTAGGTTAGTTTGAAAATAGTAAGAATATTTATGTGACACTTATTCCGTATCCGCATCTCTATTTAAAAAAAAATCAAAAAAAAAAATTAAAAATTAATAAATGCGTATTATTGATAGATTTGGCGTTTAAATGATGATCACTTAACAATATAAACCATTCAGAATATTTTGAATTTGTCCAAATTTTTCAGAACACAGTACTGGATTTTGTCCCCTAGGACATCATCAACAAGATATATTGTAGATGTCTCATAGAGACGAAATTGTATTCTTTTTTATCGGAAAGTAGGTATGGAAGTTTTTGGGTGTTCTTAGGACATACCCACACCATCTCCACCCATGATAGAATACCACATCTATCAAATTTTTGGAAGTTGTATATATATTTAAATTTTACAACCCGTTTCACATGTATGTTCTAATGAGATGAACTAACCTAAATTTCGTGGTACACAATCTGTTCAACAGTTGTTTCAAATACTTTTGACTTGTTTAAAAAAAAATACAAAAAAGCTCCAACCAAACACTCTTAAAAAATATAATGTCTTAGTAAATAAGTCGCGCTTTATTATTTATTTATTTATTCATTATTTGCGCCATTCATCCGTAGCGTTAGCGACGGACATTTTTACATAGAGAATTACGTATTTTGATACTAAAAAACTACTCCTTCTTATTTTGCGTAAGCAGTATAGCAGTACATAATTAATTAATAACGAAAAAGCTCTCTTTCTCCCATTTACCAATGAGTCGGTGATATAAAGTTTATTACATTTACCGAATTACATAACATCTAGCGTGAGCGATGCTCATCCTTCACATCCTCCCTCCATGCTGTTCGGTTGGTCCATATCTCATCTCCCTCAAAGCGGCCGTTTATATTTCTCCGGTGTCTTCTTACTAAAGGTCATTCCGTGAACCTCCAGTAATTCATCGTCTCTGACATTTGTGATAAAGTTTGGTCGTCCGTTAGATTACCAGAATAAGATTACCTCAACGCAGAGATTACCAGCATCCCGCCGCGGAGTACGAATATTTAATATGGTTATCTAATATTGACACACAAATGCGGCGTGCCTGCTGGTGCCGCCGTGTCGAAAGGCACTCGCCGGGCTATTCTGGCACGACTGTGAATATAAAAAAACTATTAAAAAAAGCGAGCGAGCCTTACAGTAGTCGCATGTGATGTGTAACATATAACATAACATAACATCAACATTTAAAAAAGCTAATACCTATATATTTATTAATTAGTATATACAAGTAAAGAAAAGGTATGTGCGTTTATTTATTATTGAATTTTGCCGCACTAGGTAGGTACCGTATATCTACATACGCATTTTTATTTATTTTCATAAATGGAGATAGTGTGCCGCCATACATATTGTATGAATATATGTATACTCGTATAGATATATATATATATATATACATTCAATATTATTATATATTTTTATATAATATATATTTTTAAATAATCACATAAATTACATAAAATTTGGGAATGTAGATCATTAAGGATAGTTATTGTTTACATTAATGCAAAAAAAAAGTATTTATTGGATAGTTTCGAAGATATAAGCCAAAATATATCAAAGTTACAACATCCACACGCTTGACACCAGACGCGCAACATGTATACAAAATCAGAAGCATTGGATGTTGTGCGTCTTCGCTGTGATGGCACTTGCTGGATATTGATTTGTTTATAAACGATCATTTTTTTCCATCGCGCGCGCTCATTGATCAAATGAAATTGCGTGCGCTTCCCCGGCGTCTTATTTCCTATTACGCATTTCCGTCCTTTTTCACGAAATCACTGCCACAGGTTGCAGGAAAGCGAGAGGAAACATGTCACACATCAAAAAAGAAAAAATTTTGTATTATATTACTGTTTTTCGAACTATCAACATTTTTCGGGGCCAATGGTCCCATCATAAAGATACATCGTGTACTAAAAATTAAAATTAAAGTATAGAGACATTAACTTCTTCCTTGCACTGTCTCAACTCTTTGCCTAAGTAGGCTATTGGGGTCGGCTCTTCTTATTCTCAGGCTGTATCTTCTTCGGTTCTGGGTATCGCTTTCATCCAGGCCGTTTCCCTGTAGTATTTTAGAGCAATAAGTCATCCAAGAGTTCTTTGGTCTTCCTCTGGATGACTGTCGATGAAGCTCCATACACATTGCCTGCTTCACCGTGTGGTCTGGTGGTCTCCGTCTTTTGTGCCCATACCATCTGAACTGTCATTCCTCCAGCTTACTGTTTATGTCCGTGACACCCAAGATACCACGAATGCGTGAACTTTTAATCCTATCTTTTAGTGTTACTCCTGCTGACCATCTCAGCATTCGCATTTCTGGTATTTCAAGTTGCCTAGAGTAGGAGTTGTATATAGTCCAGTATTCGGAGCCATACATGCATTCGGTTTGGAAGTATGGACATTAACAATAGCCCAAAATTAATTTATGGGAGTTGAACAATTAATAAAAAACTAATGTGAAACCAACCTTCAATGGTAACTATTAGGTCCTTACATATGAAATTGACGTTTAGTATGGGAGGAACATAAAGCCGATTTTTTTTTATTATAATATATTTATTTAATCAAAGTATGTACCATTGCTATCTATGCACTTTTGCCATCTCATAGGTATTTCATCGAGCCCTTTACTAAAAAAACCATTCGGACGGGAATCAATAAAATCTTTGAAGGCGGTTTGGACTGCCCCATCGGAGTTGAATTTTTTCCTTTGTAAGAAGTTATCCAAATTTCGGAAAAAATGGTAATCTGTTGGGGCAAGGTCCGGAGAGTACGGTGGATGTCTTAGACATTCCAATTGAAGCTCCTCTAATTTGGTAGCCGTCTGTTGTGCAGTGTGTGGTCTAGCGTTATCATGAAGCAGAAGTGGCCTAGAGCGATTAACCAGCCTCGGTTGTTTAGCAGCTAGCTTTTCCATCATGGTTTGCAGTTGCTGACAATAGACATCTGCCGTAATCGTCTGGCCAGATTTAAGAAAGCTGTAGTGAACGACACCAGCACTAGTCCACCAAACGCTCACAAGTAACTTTTTTGGAAGTTTTTCGCTTGGGGCATGGTTTGGCTGGTTCGGCAGGGTTCAGCCATTGCGATGAGCGCTTCCGATTATCGTACAGGATCCACTTTTCATCACAGGTAATGATTCGATTTAAAATCCCTTCATTATTGTGCCGGTTGATTAATGCAACGCAGCAATCAACGCGCGTTTGTTGATTTGCTTCACTCAATTCGTGAGGTACCCACCTTTCAAGCTTTTTCACCTTACCAATTTGCTTCAAGTGGATTAAAACAGTTTTATTACTAACACCGCAGCCTGCAGCTAACTCGGATGTGGTTTGCGATGGATCCGCTTCCACAATAGCCTTCAATTCTTCATTATCAACTTTGGTCTCCGGCCGTCCACGGGGCTTGTTCTGCAGGTCGAAATTTCCAGAACGAAAACGTTGGAACCAAAAACGCACTGTGTTTTCTTTTGCGGCACCGTCGCCATACACATCATTAATCCTTCGAGCCGTTTCTGCAGCACTGGTGCCACGGTGGAACTCGTACTCGTAAATAACGCGATATTTCAAGTTTTTCATTTTGTAAACTGAGTGACGCAAAGAAAAAAACAATTGAGGAAAAAACAAATTAATTATAATTTTCAAAACACAAATACATGAGTAAATAGCTGTATAAATTTGGATTTGGAATTCCTAACCAAAGAGAAGATATTTGAGATTAAATTTGCCAGTACGGCAAAACGCCAATTTCATATGTAAGGACCTAATATTTGTATTTAAAAATACATTTGTCTACATAGATATGTGAAGATAATATTTTTGAATAAGAAAGTGGCAGAATCGAGAAACAATTTTAAGTGTCACACTGTCTAATGACAACGAGATTTTTAGAAGTTTTTGACAGGAGACAATCTCCGAGATACGGATCCTGCGGTGATCATGGGCCAGGGTCTAGAGCAGCCCTAATTTGAATGCGTGTGCAAACCAGGACGTGGTGACAGGATGCTCTCCTGATGGCGCTGGATAAGACTTCAGCGAGACGTCAAGATTTACTTATCAATGAAATATACGGATCGTTTAAAATATTCGTTTAATTTAACACAGAAATATGTCTAAAGACCGTAATAATATCCTTAACTCTTTAATAAATTCAGTGTAAATTGACTGTGAGTATTATTCCTGATTTTCTTGTAACTTTTGCCTTTCTTACATAGTTTGTCACACATCACGCGGCACGACCACCGTAATGTCTCGTAGGTAGGGTGGGAATTCTACCTTGCACTACCAAATTGGTGATCCCCTATCTACTAATCGGGTAACATTATCAACCCTCCAAACTCACGTGAGATTCTTTGGAGAAAACTCCCGGCGTTCGTAGACTATATCTATGTATGTACGTACACCATATCTTGGAGATTTGCCGTCTTACGTCGCACTAAAGAATTTATTTGTACATACAAAGTTTTAATAAGATATTAATTTATTGTGTCTTGTGGCTACGTATATTAAATATTTCCTGGATTAATAATAATTAACACACCAATAAAATATTAAAATGCATAAATTTAATAACTACCCGTGCACTGTGTATTATACACAATCGTATTATAGAGTGTAAAGTTATAAATATTAGTGTTATTATCTCGTATGAGCAGTTAAATGTCCCAAGAAAGCTAATAAAATCATCGAACTATACATTTAATGCATATTCTAACAAAATATATTTTGAAATTATTATATAACAAAACTTGCATTCATCTTTCGCTCATTCTTACATTTAAAGCATTTCTCGTAAAATGATTATTTACGGGAAGACGTCATTTTGTATAATTTTTAAATTTAATTACCAATACCAAATATAAAAAAAAAACTAAAATACTGGTGTTTCTTTGTACTGGCAATACTTCCATTACATGGTCCACCTCTACTATCATTGGATAGAATATACAGTGTATGTATCTAAACTATTTTTAAATAAATACCGGCCTTAAGTTTCTGGAACAGCTGGGCAACCCTTGGCACATGTCCTCAGGAGGGGGTGTTGTTGGGGGTTGGGAATATTTTTTCTGCCGCAGTGTAATCAAGGGATGAACATTACAAAGGATTTGGAGCATTTCTCCCGAGCGAGCTTAATGTCCGGAACTATAAACAATGGTTTAATGTCTCTAATTGAGTCGTGTCGCAAAGGTCGCCACCATCCCTGAAATTAATAGCAATATTGCTTCACAAATATTTACATTACAATAGGTATGTAAATGTAAACAGAAGTACTATTTTATTTTACTGAAATAAAACAGGTTGCAATAGGAACAAACTATACATTTTTTGTAAAAGGGTGCCTGTCGATTGTCCGATAAGTCGATTGCCGATTACTCAACATCCGACTACCGACATCCATAAAAAATATATTTAAATCATAAGATACGCATTTGCACACGTTTACGAATACAGACGGACAAGTTCCTCCACTGTTAAAAATGTTAAAATCTGATTTTTGTAGTTGATATATAACATATAATGTACATTATTTCAGCTACATATCATACCTAGAAAATTTTCGGAATATACTGATGATTGTTTAAAAAAGTAGGTTAAAATTTAAATTGTTTCAAAAAATAAGGCGAATATTCGAAACAATAGGCATGATGACAGTATTAAAGAATTAAAGAATAAGTGATTTTAGAGAAGAAAATATTTTGAGATTCTAAAAAATGATCCAATTTTTATATACACACATTGAGATTAATAAGATTTTCAACAAAATATTTTTTTTGGTATTTTTTTACGCTTCAACAGGCCAATAGGCCGAATTACAGAAGCGAAAGATATCACAAAACACGCAGGCTCGAGTAAATCACATAAATTAAAAGTGATCTCACCGGGAATCGAACCCGGAACCCTCGGTGTGAGAAGCCAGTATCATACCCACTGGGCTACGAGGGCCGCCTGAATAAAAGTATAAAATTGTGCAATCCGCTGAAACACCGGTCAGAGCGAATGACGTCACGCCTCAGTACCCATCACCGTGTCTTTGAACCGTTGCCATAGACACAATACACAATGCAATTTTTACTGAGGCTTGACGACACTTAGACGAAATGACAGCTGCGGGCGTTTTCGCGTGAAATTAAAAATGTGTAGATGAAAATGCAATTATTTGCGTAAAAACGTAGTTTATTACTGAAATAATGTTATTTTCGGTAATAGAAGACGTGTACCTACAATGTACAATGTTATTTCAAAATCTGTCATCATGCCTATTCGGGTTTTAATCATTTTTCCTTCGTTTCTTTTAATTATTGTAATTGTATGAATATAAGAGCGCAAATAATTAGATTGTATGCTGTCTGGTGTAGAATCCAACGTGGTTGGAATTTTTCCGAAAAGACTAGTAGTTTATTTTAACAAATGTGAGGAGTACGTCTATCTCTTTAATTCACTTCAGTACGTCCAAGTGTAGGCAAGGGTTTACGCTGTACAGCCCGGATCTTCCTTCAATCCTTATTGTCTTCCAGGGAGGCTGAATGGAATCCAGACAAAGCTGCGACGTGTCCACGCTCCGGTTCGCGAGGATTTAGTGAGCTGGAGCACACTGGAGCTGATCCCCGCTCTGAAGAGAGAAGTAATCCATAAACAAAGAATGCGTGTTATTTGTTCTTTTGTCGTAGGGGACGGAAATGCCCAACCATGAGTGTAACCGTGTAATAATAAGTAATGTATGACACACTTCGATCGTTGTATTATACTTAATTTTATTATGAATTTCGTACACTATAGTGACACGTTTATTAGTCTGGTGGCTAAGACACTCGCCTAGTCATCCTGTGGTTGGGGGTTCGGTTCACTCAAGGAGATCAGCAAGTTAGTCCTATTTTCATAGAGCTTAGCTTAAACTAAAAAATGTAAGAATATTGATGTGACACGTATTTGGTGTAAACGGGGCTCAACACTCAACATGTACGCATAAAAGTCACCTACAACCATGAATAAAAAACTGTTTCTTTTGAAAAGTTAGACAAACAGATTAATATTTATTCAATTTTTCTACCGATAACAAGATTTTAATCTAACGAAACATCAATGGGCAATGGACCGACGTTTGATGCACAGCTATTTGTAAAGTTAGGCACAAACGGCGAATCGGTGAGCACCTAGGTACACGGGACTTACGAAATCCGAGAATCTTTTTTTTAAATAATGATGGATTTTAAATAAAGCATATTATCATATCCTTATTCTTACTATTCTCAAACTAAGCTAATCGCCTGTGCTACGAAAAATAGGACTAACTTGCTGGTCTGGAATCTGGAATGAGTTGAATTGTCTCCAAAGAATCTCTTTAGAGCAAATTCCGTATCTCAGAGAAGGTCTCGAGTCGAAAATCTTCTCAATGGACTTCTTCTTTTTGTTGTGCCCTATCTGTTCAACGGATGTTGCTATCATAACTTTATTTACTGCGGCCTGGAATAGCTCTACAATACACTGGCCAAACCACTGTCAGGTTTTCAGGCTTGATGTTCTCCTTCTTCCAGGGCCCTGACTTCCGGCAATTTTTCCCTGCATTAGAGATGTGATGAGATTGAGATGCAAGATCTTGTACTTTTCTGGATGTCTCATTACACGTCCGAGATATTGAAGTTTTCGGATTTTTATTGTTCTAGTTATTTATTTTTCTTTATTCATCCGAACCATAACATCTTCATTCGTCGTAACTCTGTCCACCCAGCTTGTTTGGAATATTCTTCTGTAAATCTATATCCCGAATGGCGAAACAGGCTTTTAATCAATTTTATTATGATAGATCCATTTACTCTTGAAGCATTTCTTTAAAAAATATGTACAAATATATTGTTATAACATCAAAAAAATTATAACCGCGAAGCACTATTTTAGTTTTCATACAATAGGGTTATCTTTGGTACACTAATCTCGTATATTGTCAAATAAAGACCATATATTTTATTTACAAATTGATTGTATAAAGTTTGAAAAAGAAGTGGTGCTATTCAGACAATAATATTTTTCAACAAGTTGTTAAATATATCGTTTTAAAAAAGACAAAAATTAAACGTTCTGTTTCCTATATTGCAGTATCCATAAAACCATTAAAATATCGATTATTTTAATTAAATTTTACATGCGTACTAAGAAAATTAAGTTGGACAGTCCAACCGAAGTTTGATTTGAACGAAAAATGATCTTTTAACATTAATTCGAAATCTTGATTATGAGTATGAGGTATAATTTTTTGAATATTTTTATATTAATGACAGTGAAATTTTCTTAGTACGCGTGTAAAATTTAATCTATCATAATAAAATTGATTAAAATCCTGTTTAGCTATGGGTTTTGCAAAATGATTTAATAAGTTTACGTTAAATTTAGCAAATCGAGAGCAAATACGAAAATCGTGTACTGGGGCCTCTTAAGCGTCATTGCTTCCATGCCATAAAATAATATCGAAAACACGCAGCATCTATCCATTTGCTTTCGTTATCCAAGGTTAAGATCATGACGGCTGAGCATCTTTTTCCGTTGACACGATCCATAATAATGGAATTGGTCCATTTTTACACTAGAGAAAGTATCGCACTGTCACCCCCCACGTCGCACTCCGCCCCCCTGGATTGAGTCGTCATTTTCTGTTTATCACGGGACGCAAAACCAATTTCACGACTAAATTTATTTACAGTGCAGATTATGCAAGAGAAATGATCATATATTGCGTAGGGCTGTGTGTAAATATGCAGTACCGTCTCGAAAACAACCAACACCAGGGGCAGCAATTACGCAAGCAAAAAAATCACAATTCATTCTATTACAGCTTCGTTTTTATTACGGAAAATATGCGACGCTGCGCCATTCGGAGCCCTCGATTTGAAAGCAGTTTATTTCACACTCGCCGCGGTGCAGACGGGGATTTATACGATCAACCCTTTTAAGAACTACCCCCTTTGTGAGCCGGGGGATGTTTGGCGGCGGACAGGGGAATATTTCATATTTAATTCGTGATTTATTCGAAATGCGTGACGTATGATAATTCACCTTTTTTGCTAACACAAAACATGTGTTTTAAATAAATCGGTCATGTTTATTGCGTCAATGGTGACTACGGAAAAGGTTAAATTAAAATTAAAATTTAAAAATGAATTAACACTTCGTAGTGACACAGGATTATAGCTAAGTCTAAGAAGTAAAAACACTCGTATTCTGAATTTATCGAATTATTTTATTGACTTACTAACGTACTTACCATCACGCCGTTTCACCGTGGGGGTAAGCAGAGAGGATAGAGCGCCATACTCTTCTGTCCTGACATACGACTCTCGCGTCGTCCACATTTATACATCTTCGCATGCAAGCTCGACGGTTGTCGAGGCTTCTAACGGGACCATCTTCTAGTATCTGGTTAATCTGGTCGTGCCAAGTCATCCGCGATCGCCCTCTCTTTTTGGCACCGTCAACACTTGCGTTATACATATTTCTTACCATTCTTTCCTTATTTCAATTCATCCTCAACATGCCCAAACCACCTGAGCGACCCTTTTTTTAATTCTATTAATTATGTTAAGATCAGCTTTACATTCATTTCTAATATCGTCATTCTTTATTTTATTATTATTATTATTATTAATAATTATTTTATTGAACTTATTAATCTTGTAAATAAAACTAACAATTAAAAAAAAATGCAATATAAACCGTTTTTGTCAGGTATGCAGTGTAACAGAACGAAGGTGTATTTAATATCCCCATATGACTTTCCTAGATTATAAAATTCTTATGATTTACCTATTTTGTAATTCATATTATAAACTGAACAAGTACCTACCTAAACAAAATAATATGTTTTGATAATCACTTCCCAAATCTGTCGGATTTCGTGACTCGAAGATAAAAATAAAAAAGCTTTATAGTGACCCTACATCATACATAAATGATCTGTTTAAGGGTTGTATTTTTTCCTGTTTAAGGCCACACGCCCCCGATAAGACCAGCCCTTATCTCCTTCGATTATTTAATCCCTTTAGGGCATGACATTGCGCCAAGCCTTTTGTACGTCTCTGTGTATTACATCAAATTGATGATAAATTATTTGATAAGGTGTTGTTAAAAAACAGACTCATTGAATATCGCATTATTTAAGGGGACTTTTACCGAGGGGAATTTTGGAATTTATCTGAAAAATAATATCTTTTCTTACTGACGTAATATCGCTAAAAGTATAAACAATTACCTCCATTAAAAAAAGTATATATTATATAATATATAAATAAAATAAACTGCCGAAGTCACGATACTAATTATACTTTTTGATAGTTGATTTGAACCAATTGGAATAGTAATCATATCCACACAATCCACGTAATCCATAGTCCACAATAATTTTTATAATTCGCCCAAATTTACACACGGCAGAATATCCCAAAAAACTCAAACCATTGATATCTCGTCCAGAGTGTAACGAATAACGACCTGCCGACTACACTACCGCCGTTGTCTTTATCTAAATTGCTAACGCCGCTGATGATTCGTCATCACCTGAAAACAAAGTTAGTTATAGAACGTGCGAAAGGAGACAACCGAGAACAAAGAGGGAAGATAACAGACGTCGCAGTGGGATTAGTCGAGTATCCATCATCAGATCTTGCTCGAGTTATTTGTGTTTTAATACTTGTAGATCTCCGTTTGCTCCCGGAGCTTCTCTCTAGTGGGGAATAAATATCTCGCTCCTTCATTCCACGAGCCTACAAACCTTCCCTATGCGAGTATTGATTTTTTTGCTTCTCACAGTAAATTGCCAATTATCCGCTCGAATTGGCTGCCAATTTTTAATGCCTGCCAAAAGAGTTGATAATATGGAAGAAGGGTTCGAGCCGACGGTCAGAACCAATAAAATTATTCACGGTAGGCGCAGATCGAAACTAGATCATTCAAATCTTGTTTAACCCCATTCAAAAATTTTCTCTGGAGATTAACTATTCTATTGCACATGAAAATGCAAAGCAATAAACAGATAAAAGCTTATAAACAGTTAACAGAATGAATATATATTTTGGTATTAAAATAAATACGTCGAATAAATATTGAAGTGTAAACATATCGACGGTCCCAACGTATACTATCGAATCTGCAAAAAATCAATTTTATTTTTACTATTTTAAACCATCCGATTTACTCTATATTTTAGAATAATCTTAGAAAATTGTTTCCTTTTCCTTTAGTACATGCTACATTTGACATGAAAATTCAATTTTTTTTGTATAGAGTAAATTGAATGTTTTAAGAGAGTAAAACCTAAAAAAAAATTTTGCAGATTCGACAGTTTACGTACGGACCGTCGATGTTTTCTCTCGTATGCGGAAAATGGAACATGGATGCGTCGACCCGTTCTTACTATCATTTTGAATTATTATTTTAATAATATCAAAAATTATATTTTATTAATTTGTAGTTTATATTTATTCATTATTCCATTACTGTTTAAATATTATAAGAGCTTATATGTTTACACATCAATCCCTCTGAGTTCCGGCACATTTTTTCGAATTACAATATCAATTCTCTTACCAAAAATATCTAAATTAAACTTTCATTACTCTATCTATGTAATAATACTACACCATAATAATAATAATAATATGAATATTTGGATAATTTATATTGCGCCGTTATTGTGAAGACTCACCTCACAAAACTTACTCAACTGACTGACTAGAGAACATATTTACAATACTTAGACAAAAAAAATCGGATAATAGTTGAGAGAGCCAGGAAGAATTGGACGTTTTCGCGGAGTGCATCATTGGTCTTGCATGCTTTTATTTATTATTTATTTAAAATCGATCGTTTATGGGAGACTGTCTCCCCTCATAATTATCTTAATCTTTTAATGCCACGAGTAAGATAAAACAGCAAATTTCGACCGCGATAAAACCATTTTTAATACCCTTAAAGCCTACCCTGTGACCTACTTCTATGTAGCGTATGTGGTGATGTTATGCAATTTGTTAAAAGGCATACCTGAAGGTATAGTTCGAATATGAATGGCCCGCGTCCACAGTGAGATTTTTAAGAGATTTTCGACACGAGACATTCTAGAGATTACATGCATGTAGATGTCATTTATTAAAAAGCTCACAACGGACGATTAAAAAAAAATATATTTTGAACAAGTATATGTTGGTATCTTGAAACATATATATTTTTAAATAAAATAACTCTTTGTTTAACACCACTTTGTTGGGTTTAAACCAACTAGTTTCGACTCACAGCTGAGTCTTTATCAGGGTTCAGCATGGGATCTATTTACTACCGATTTATCCTTTGCATTTTTACATTATCGTGTTTATATTTACGTCACTTATTCGATATTCCACCAACGAACTTTGTTCATGGCAATACATCCTCAGCTTTTTCTACAACTGCACTCCATTTACATTTCTGACCATTCTTCTCCGGTTTTTGGTACATTCCTATCTTCCTCCAGTG